>JAUMHA010426414.1:0-10806 GCA_032359765.1 Saxidomus gigantea | reverse complement strand
GGGAATGTGCAAAGGTGCATCATTTACTATAGAATAAAGAAGGACAAAAATGACCAGTGCGACACCTTAGTACTTGTAGGAAGTTGTCTTTCAGATAACGTATAGCATGAGAAAATATCACTAACGCTGGCATTTTCTGTCCGGACATGTCTTCGATGTCAATATAATTATCTTGTTTGTTTCAAGTGCTATTCGGCACGATATAATCGGCAGTACTTAAAAAGTTTCAGTACCTTTAGCCGCTGTATCCATGACTAATTAATGACGTATTGTTACGCTAATTTAATGAATGATAATCTAATCCTTGTTTGCAAATAATTTAAATAAAACTATGAGCCATAAGAATGAAATTTTACAATAGAGTTGAAATGCAAATTATATAAGAATACAGCTACTAAAGTCCGTCGCATCTTGGTTAACTGTTTTAGATATATGGCTAACCAAACTATTATACAATATATGGAGGTTTTTGCAATATGAAATGTGTCATGTTGTGTCGTAATTCGAATTATTCGAGTTAAGCTACTTTTTTTTTCTTTAGCACAGCTTAACTCAAAGGTATAACATTTAGCTATTTTATAAGATCTAACGGAGGATAAGGCCCTTGTACTTATTCTTCCCAGGAACGATGATAAGGTTAACTGCCCGCCTGTACAATTAATTAAATGAATATTGTAGCGACTGAACTGAAGGGGGCATATACATTTGCTCTTGTCGACCTTAACATTCGTCATGTACGTGCACTCACTGCTCCTTTACAAATTCACCTAGAGTCATACAAGTGTTAACTTGGATGAGAAGTTATCTTGGGTATTATATTTTATATTAGACCAGCGACACCAGGATTATGGCCCCGGACATAGTCAAAGTTAAGCCATTTATATAGCAGGTTTGTGGTACCTGCTGCCCCTTTACTTATGGACATAGAATCAGCAAACTTCAAACAACTGTTAATTGTGACGAGGAGTTGTACACCTGGGTTTTAATTTTTATATTAGACTAGGAACACCAGGAAAAGTAATGGCCCTTGACGTAGTCAAATATTGAGGCATTCTGTATGGTTAGTTTGTGACATGCACAGCTCCGTAATTAATTGACTTAGATATTTGGTAAGAAGCATTGTATCGTGGACCTTTACAAAGACTGTTCAATCATGATCACCGGGTCAAAATGAACCCGCACCGTACTCATTGTCTCTTACATAGGTTTATATCAGATCTTTAAAAATCTTCTAGTCATAAACCTAAATACTAGAGCTTATTTTGTGTTTGGAAGATAACGTTGCCTAATGGTTCTCTTCCAATATAGTTCAAATAATGATCCCCGGCTAAAATCGACCCAACCTCGATGCTTTTTTATTTTACTGTGAAATATATAGGAAAATAATGTTATCTCAGACTATAAGTCCCATAGTTTAGATAATTGGCATTCAGCATTGCCTAGTCGTCCTGTACAAAGATTGCTCGAATCATAACCCTTGGGTTCGAGGTGGCCCAAACTCGGAGTCGTGTGGTCTACTGAAATACTTTTCTTAGCTCGCATGAACACACCAGGCCAGTAAGAGCAAACTTATGGAAATCTGCCATCGATTTGTGATAAAGATGGATAGTGGTGGCGCACGTGTCCTTTAAATTTCCTTTTAACAGTTTTGTATTTTATATATTTAACAAAAGGATCTTAAATTTGACCAGATAGAATCTTTTACCTTGCAATCACTGTTTTCTTTTGAGTTTCTTTAAAGACGGCAGCTCTATTGGGGTCCTCATTGTAAGGGATCCTTTTTTGTTCGCAGAAATGTTGGTATGTACTTAGTGTGAAATGAAATGAAATACTGACGATTAGTTTCAAATAAAAAGAAATGTAAAGGTTTTATTTATAAGAAAAAAGAAGCACTTTTATTTAAAACCGTTTTTGTTTAAGGGACCACACTATTATTAATGTACAGTAAGACCACCTAGGGGACTTTTTAAAAGTGGGGTGGTCTTATTAATAGAACATGCTGTTTTTATATCCCACTCCATTGTTTTTTCAATACCGAATTTTTCAGCTATCTGCCTTTGACTTTTGCCAATACAATTCTGACTACTGATTTCAAAGTTTCTATATATGTTATTCAGGGAAAACAGCCCAATCCCACTGCGGGTCTTATTTTAAAATTGATTGTTCTAATTTTGTGAATTTCAATAAACACACATTCGACGTTTATTCGTACCATATGAAATTAAATTCTGGCAACTGATGTTATAGAAAAGATATTTTAAAACTTATAAGAAAACTTAAAGGGCATATCACTCTTAAACTTAAATGTGCCATAAGTCTAACGTTATGGTGTAATCGGACTGGAATTCCCGATAAGTGTGAACATTTCTACCATGTTTAATTCAAATTGCTCAAACCATGTCTTAGATACGACTCAGAACGGAGGGACGGACGGACGGACGGACGCAGAGCCGTTAGGACAGCCAGACGAAAAATGCGAAGTTAATATCAATAAAAATACCGGGTACCTGTTGATCCACATTATTTCTCGAAATCACAGGCAATCTGTAACGTTAATAATCTCCAACAATATTTCTGATGTCAAAGTTGTGTTAAATAGCTTTGGCCACCAGAACAATACAATATGTTCTTTTTAGATAGATATTTAATGTAATTATATTAAAAACAACTTTGGAATCACATGAAACATTGCATATCACAGACAGTGCTTTGCTTAGAATACTGGTAAGGCAAGTTTAAACAATCATTATATTGAACCCCATTAATATACTTTAGAAATTCGTGTAACTTAAAATAAAACTTTCAGAAGTAGTTTTTATTAAATCTAACGTTGCATATAAACAATGTGTGAAATTACCTTGGATTGCCCATCAAAACACAAAGGCTTATTTCCTATGGGTTCTTTGCTAAATGTGTTCACCAAAAATGTATAATATACAAAATCAAAGTAAATAAAATTAGAACAAGCTGCGTGCTAGAACTCCGGTTATAGGAAAATACCATACCAAAATGTTTCTTGAATATAATGGCAAGGTGTCAAATTATTACATGTACCAGTATAAAATTAAATAAGTCTTAGATAAAGCAGTTAAAAAGTTTACATAATTGCGACTTTAAACAAATGCAGATAAATGTTGTTAAGAGATTGAGATGGTTCTTATGCAATTAATCTTATGAATGTAGTAAGTGTCAACAGGTTATGAATTTCAGTCCTTGATTGTAGAGTAAAACAAGTTAAATTTTCTTTCTCATACACTCTGGGTACACTTAAACTATACAAATTTGCACTCAGTCGAATAAGAATGCAAATCTATAACAAAAATGAAAGTTTTCTTTCCATTAACTATTTTAAAAACATGGTTAAGTCTTTACCTTACTCATTACATTTGAATATTGTACAGAAAAGTTACTCCTGACAATTAGTTATCTATAGCTATAAATTGTTTCAATGTATGCTTCGAAACAAAAATTCCTCGGTCAGTTTTGCCTAGGTGTAAAGATAATTTATTATCCACTAACCAATATGAACAGGCTTCTAACACACTTTCAAGTCTAGACGAAATATTGCTAGGATCTGTGTTGGTTAAAAGTGTGACACTGTTATCAGCATATATAACTACATGTAGTTTACTTTCAGGATCAACGCTGAAAATCATGTCATTCACATAGCATAAAAATAGAATAGGGTATCTGACTTGAAAGTCAATGTCACACTTTAAAGTTTTCAAAATATGGTCTTCAGTTGGGAACATTCATTGAAAGGCTCTAAATTGAAAATATGTTCCTCTGTTACTTTTACATTATATTTGTATTCAGACCAAAGACCATACCATGCATCCACATAATTATTGCTCATTTATTTGTTCTTTTAATTATCAATTGTGATTCATTTTCAAAAGGTTGAAAGCATAACAAAAATGTTATCAATTACAATTTTATCACCCGCTAAAAGAATCATGACTTTATTTATACTCAGTATTGTTACTTGCGTGGTTATTTTTTCTTGACTTTCAACATCAGAGCTCATGTTAAATAGAATTGAATTGGAACTTTATTTCAAATCACGCATTCAAACTGATTTGCCTTTACCGACAGACATTTACTATTACGTAAGTACTAAGTTGTACATTTGGATTTGCATTTAAGACCACATATAACATATTGCCTTGCATGATAATCTATTTGTTTATGGCATATTGAATACAATGTAGTTCGAAGATCAGATTTGAGTTCCGGTCGAACAACAGCTGTCTTACGTATAGTGCTAAGCATTAGTTCTGTGCGACCAAACGTGAATATTTCTTCAACAATATTGTCACTGGCTTTAAAATTACAAACCATATTATGTTGTCATTTGGCACATCTACAAACTCTATAAAAAATTAACATCCTTAACATAAAAAAGTTTCTATGTAAAACATTGACATCTTATGCTCAACATTTTCTCAGGTTTTCGTCAGTAAATAAAACAGCGCATTTAGAGCACATTGTTTATTTTACTGACAAGTACTTTCACCTCTCAATTGATAAAATTTAATGTTAATACAGTTTTGAGGCCCGGGCTAGAACATCTTAACTGTTATCGACAGACATTTACTTAATATGCCACCACAGAATTGGCCGTTTTTATAACATAGAAGACATTTCATGTTTTATCCATTTAGATTTGTTACCATTATGGATTTAAAAGTAACTATTTTTAATGATGGTATTTCTCGTGAATGAAAAGCAGGTATTTTGTGTATAATAGTAAATGATCAATGAAATGATTGATTTCGCTTTACCGTTTTCATTCAATGAATATATGTGAACATTTATACGAACAAAGAAAAAAAGTTTTATACAATATAATTTTTTTTTTATTTAAAGTGTCAAAGTTGGTAGGAGCTATTTATCAACCTGTGCAAAATTTCAGAAAAAAGACAAAATTTGTTTTTTAAGATATTTTACATGTTTACTTTGAGCTTTTAGTTCAATGGTATTCCGTTCCTCCCCGTGAACCTCATGTAGCCCTGTGATAAAGCGTTGTATCTATGTGGCCATACTTTTTAGCACTGTTTTATTCATTTTGATAGTGACCCGTATGTTATTCACAATGTCCCTGCAACACTGTAGGTGGAAGTCACGGTCAGTCTTCAGGGTTAAAGTTGTATCACAGCGTATACGTATTTAGGTGCATTCCCAATTTCCTTTGTATTCGTGTTTAGATTGTTCAATAACTGAGAACTCCAGCAGATTTCCAGAACAAAACAGTATACTGTTTCGTTTCAAACAGGAGCTATGACTTGAAGGCTAATGTCACACAAGCTAGAACTGTCAAATGTGTCCTTCAGTCGCTGGTATTGAATAAGCCTCATCTTTGAAATTTAAGAAATTAAAAAGATCTTTCAATGTCACTTTTAAATCACACATTTCAAAGGGTATAGCCAATGCCATTATGGAAGTATGCATCATAAAGATGTTTTGGAAAAACTTGCATTATTTCGTCCAATAATGTTAAAAGCATCCAAAGTACTTGTTAAAAACACCACATTCATCGGCATTCAGTTATATTTGCATCACCATCTTTTTTCAAGGGGTTATTGCCATAACTGGTTAATAGGCTTTTGTGATTACTGTTAAATTTCAGTTGATTTTTAAGTCAATTAAACTGATTTAAGTTTAGACTTTTGTTTGAACAAACACATGTAAACGAAAGGGTAATCTGACATACAGGTCCGTATTCTAGTTCTACTACGTAATTTTTAACATCATGATTTATATTATTTTTTAAAATTTGTTTTTCTATAGCATAAATTGTTCAAATATCAAAACTGAGTTCTTGTCGGACACCAGTAGTCTTATGTTTCGTGCTAAACATAAGTTCTGTACCACCAAACGTGAAAATTTGATCAACAGCATTGCCATCAGCTTTCAAACTGCAATCCAGTGGAACTACAATTTTACCAATAACTTCACAGCCTGGGTCTGACGTGTACATGGGATTTCTTTCTTTCGACTTGACAATTTTAAGAACTATTTCTTCTTGGAAGTCATCTGCTGCTTTTCCAATCCTTGACACTTGGTGACCATATTGTAACTCCTGGCCGATTTCAACTGCTTTCCAGAATGTACCCTTGCATAAAGGCCCAGAATCTGTGTTTACACGTTTTCCTTTCGAATGCTTTTTAGGGTCGAATGGGGTAGCAATATCAATCCCGTAGGTGAAACGTGCAATCCTTGATGTAACAATTGTTGGATGGCGCCCAAACAATACAGCTCCTTTCAAAACAGCGAGTCCACATTCTTGTGGAATAATGATTGTTTTATCAGAAAACGTGTTTTTGAAAGTCTCTTGTACATATTTACTTTCGGCGAATCCACCAACAAGCATTACTTTATTGACATTACGCATTTTCTTTTCGGAAAGGATGCCTTGAACATGCACAATAATCTTATTTACAGGACCTTCGAAACATTCCTTTATTATAGACGAATCGACTCTGAGCTTGTCCAGTTTCCATTCCAATCTATTTGCAAATTTATTATTCACATCGTCGATAGACTCTTTGTTCTGTTCGTAAGCTTTTATAAGACTTAATGGAATCTTGATATTAACTTTACCAGTCGTTGAAGTGGAAATATTTCTCTTCTTTGTTTCAAACTCCCTGTGGATGTCAAGCATACCTTCAAGTTCCTTTTGCTGATATTCTTTCCATTTGCTTGGTCCAATCAGCTCTGCAAGAAATTGCATGTAATTGTTATCCACTTCAGTTCCTCCCCATGCACCTCCCGTAGCCTTGTGAATCTCCAGTAATGTATCATTTGGCCTCCTTTCATGTACAGTTATATCTGCAGTTCCACCTAGATGTTCAAAGCGAGAACGTGAATTTCAAACTAAAAATTTAATTGCAGATTTAGGGACATGACTCATATAATATTATTATTAACCCTATAAAATCATGGTTTTGAAGCATCCATATCTATAAACAATTAATTTGTGCTTCACTGAGCTACCGACGGCCTACTTTAATCTATGCTTAATATACAGAAAAAGGAGGAAAAAATATTGTGTAAAATTCAACAAAACCTAGATGACTGTATTTACGTGTTACTTAAAATAGTAACCTTGTTTACGTTATTCTGTTAAACATTTCACACTATGTAAACATGTCCCGGTTTCTGTTGGTTTTACAGTAATGCTTGAAATGGTTTGTTAACCGCCACAGTTTCGACAGGAAGCCTTTGATAAAACTACTTCACATGATATATAATTGCCTTACTTACCACCTAAGTCTACTATCATGTACTGTGTACCCACATCCGAAATCCCGAATTCGACTGCATCACTGTCCCGCTGAATCTCTGTTCTTATTCCTTGGCACCAGATTGAAGCGGCTTCTGGTTCGAGTGCGATGGTTAGTTGATCGTTCGTTATGCCAGCCTTAAAAAAGAAAGCAACTGTTACATTAGTTTTACAGCAATTTAATTGTCCATTCGTCTGCATGCAATTAGAATAGTCGTAGTAGTAGTAGTACACTTTGAAGTATCATCAGCTTTGTTTTTTCATGAAAATGACCTGTCATAAATTACAAACATTGTGTACTTGTGTCTAGGTATTGTATCAAAGAAATTAAACTACAGTCCTGCTTATTGAATAGACAAGTGTGCTCTCGAACACAGATTGCGAAATACAACTTTTATGCTGACCTCAATTGCAGCTTCTCTCATAAATCGCTTAGCCATATCATTCCAAATTGCTGGCACCGTCAGGACATAATGCACATCGGTAGCTTGGATATGTGTTACTGTATTTTTTACTGCTTGTAGGAAGTTTTCTTTCAGATAACGTATAGCATGAGAAAATATCACTAACGCTGGCATTTTCTGTCCGGACATGTCTTCTATAGTCGTATAGCGATTCAGTTTCTACAAAAGCAGTCAAGACAAATCATACGTAAGCCGTTTTGTCCATTACATGTGACTCGGGTGCTAATATGATAATAGTTGTATGTAGAAGGAAGAATCTAAAGACATCTACTGTAGGACTGAAAAGAAACTTTATACTACCTCTGCAGTTATAAAAGTGTTTTCAACAAATGAAAAATTTAAAGTTTATTGGTCTCTTGTAGACAAAGTGGGCTCTAACTCATTCTGCTGTCTACGAACTTGATATCTTGATTTATTTCTTTTTGCATTATATCTTATGTTCTGTTCCTTCTTCCTAAGATAATAAGACTTTGTTTTCGTTTCAAAAGGAATACAACCGCATGCCTCTCGATTATACTATCATGCATATTTTGACTCAGTTTTGGAAAACGAAGTTCTGAATCTAAGTCTTAAAAAAGAGGCCCAGATTGCTTCAAGATGTCATTGCCTTTATTGTCTTTTTACTGTTTTTTTCATTCAATACTATTATACATGAATATACGTGTATATGTACTTATGTAAGGTTAATATGGGATTGTTCTACGACCCCTATCTAACTATTGACGGGGAGAATAAACTGGATGAACCGTAAGGGGCCTAAAAAAGATTATTTATGTGTCGTACTGGCGTGTTGGTTCCAAGTTAAAAGAAAACCACAAAAATCAGCTACCATATGTATGAACCGTTAATAAATAAAATATATAAAAACTTAAAGCCCTTACATGATCTTCGAACAACGCCATTTTAAATCTTCGGAAATAGTACCAACCATGATGATTTTCGTCCTCTGAAAGGTCTGCAAACTTTGTTTCAGCTTCATAGCCAAAAGCCTCAAACTTTTTCTTTGGAGTTAACAAAACGCAAGATGGTGTTTTGTGAGAGGCTAATGAACCGGCGAACCAGGCTTGATTCGCATATACTTTATCTGGCTCATTTAGTGAAGAATATGCCCAGCCACTATATGTTGTTCCAAGGTCTATTGCGGCAACAACCAGGCGATTTTTTGCAGGAGATTCCTTTGAGATAACAGATGCCATTTCCCAGCTACAATGTCAACGGGATAGTTCAATTGTGCGTACATACATGTACACATTTTTATCAACAATCAAAGTGTGAATTGCTTTCAATAATGGGTAAAAAGGTAATACCAAAACAACATATAAGTCAGTTCATAATAGTTTCGTTGATCCATGAGAAAAGTGTAAACTTGAACTTTTTAAAAAGATTTAATACGTTCCCAATGTATTGATGTTAATAATGTTACCGTGTAATTTTCACATCTAAACACTGTAAACCGTCATTGAAGTTATTTCAAGACTTAATGTAAGGAGGATAAACGGGACGACTTGAGAATGGGACAGGATGATCATGATTTCTGATGAGAGATAAAGTTTATTTCATGTACCAGGATGTAAGTGCTGATGGTTTATACAGGGATCAAATATGAAGCTGAGTACGCAGTCAAAACGAAACGTTTGCCAAAGTTACTAAACAAATGCACGTAGTTATCGTGCACACATCTCGTCATGCAGTTTCGCGCGAATGAAGAGAAACCCGGGCGCCGGATTGACTTTTATTTTAAACTTGTAGAAGCAAGTGTAAATTGATACATTATTTATTATTCTTCATGCCTAGTCTGTCTGCACATTAAAAGTAGATAATGATTATACAGACAATTAATGAACTTAATAAATGCAAAAGAGGGAACAACTATAATTGATGAGATTGTTTTCCTCAAATACTCAGCATCGCCCGTCTTAGAAAACAAATCACCAGATACAAGACAAGTGGAACATAATGGTAAGTCGTACGTTTGTTTTCTGTTGTTGCGTTTTCCAGAAGAGATTTCGTCCATATCAGGTACCTTGTAACGTATTTAAAGACCATGAATGACTTATAACACACATAACTTCGTATTCAGTTCAATCAGTTTTTATTTACATAATAATCTATTGTATAACATAACTTTGTTCATATGAAAAACGTAAATTTTCAGTAACCAGCTTTAAACATTTTTTTTACTTTATAAGTCCTTTCCTATTTTGTTAAGAACCCTTACAAAAGTAACTCTAGGCCAGAGACTTGTTGGGACTTTAACTCTAACTCCAACTGTCTTCATAATAATACGACGCGTTTCTATAAAACAAATCGAGCCCAATAATTCAACTTTCCGATTTAATTTCCTGCTGCTTATCATAATGTACTAGCCGCATACAAAAGAAACATCCCCGTTGTTTTGGACAGCTAATGACCAATTTATTTACAAAAATTATGAAATTTCTCTTATTAATAAACACCTTATACAGAATTGAGACCAATCTAAACATTAACATTTTCGTTGAACTTTTCGATGACGAGCGACGATGTTCGACTGAACAGTCGTTCTTGCTTGGCATGCGATTATCAAATAAAACATTTTCAATGTTGAGCTGCAATGTTCATCTGAACATTTGCGCGAGCTCAACTTTCGGTTAACAATCTCAATGTCAAGTTTAGCTGAACATAACAGCTCAACATTAAAACTGACTTATTTTATAAATAAACATAGAACTGAGATGAAACGAATTGCAGCTCGACCTTGAAAAGTGCGACGAAAATGTTGATGTTCAGATTGACATTGCAGGTGAATATTCTTCTTTGTCTGTGTTAGCCTGAATGTTGAGCTGACGTTAATATCGAACTAGACATTTTCACTATATATTTTGTAAATTTAAGGTAGTGGGGGTCTAATGGACTTTATTCCAAAACACATTAAACTTAATACTTATATGATCTACATTTGTTAACCGACTAGTGTGCAAAATTTAAAGACATTTCACCGTTTAATTAAAAAGTAATTCCGTTTTTTGTTGCCCTACCCCCACTATAGAAATACTGACCATATAAAAAAGTACAATA
>JAUMHA010426403.1:0-10111 GCA_032359765.1 Saxidomus gigantea | reverse complement strand
CCAAGTTATTTTTAAATCAATCAATTCATGACAAAGTTATAGTCCGGACACAAATGTATGCATATAATGAGGAATCCATTACCTTCAAACTCTAAGTGTGACCTTGACCTTTGAAGTAGGGACGAGGGTCTTGCACGGGACACGTCGTCTTGATGTGCTAGACATTTTTGCCAAGTTATTTAAAAACCCTTCAATGCATGACAAAGTTACAGCACGGATGTGTAAGTGGGGACGCACAGAAGGACAGACGGACGTTCTTAACAGACGCACTTTGTGAGGTTATCCCTTTGATCTTTCTTTGATCTTTTTCAAGCCCACAATACAATTATTTAACCCCACAATCCCATTTTTAACCCCATAATGACGGAATGAACTCAAAGAACCTCACAATGCTAAGTTGTACTCAAATCCTAACTCGTAATGTCTACTGAACATGTACGGATAGACGGACGGACGGACAGACGGACGGTGCGATTTTAATATGCCACCCTTTAGGGGCATAAAATCGTATGCCCATGGAACCAAAATCAGCTACTGTGAAACTATAAAACAACAATTTTGAATTTTACTGAAATTTCCTCTGTAAAAAATCCAAGTCATTAATCAGCTCAATGACAAAAAATGTATCTTACATTAAACATTATCTCGTTTTTATTAAAATTTATTTCTTTTTTACGAAATTTTACTTCGTAATTACGAAATAAAAAAGTATATCTTAGTCACTTTACTGGTGGCGTAGGATTGTATGCTAGTATTGGGATAAACTATTAACCTCCAAGCATTTATAAATTCTGTCCTGTTCAAATGAAGTTCTCCTGAACGTCCGTGAAAATCGTTCATCCGGTTATTATCAAGTGTTCCACACAATCCGTGACTGCGCCCTTGCTTGTCGTGTACGGAAGGATATACGACCACAGATACTATCATGCCTCCTACAGAGTTGAGATATGGACTCTTATCAATACGCGCTTTCACATACGTACCATAAGGAAGATAAATCTGAAAAGTATAATATATACAATCATTTATCATGAATGTTTCATACGGGAAAAGCCATATATGTATCATGCTTACGTAAGTAGCCTTAATATATCACCCAAGTAAACAAACAAGTTTTTCGATTGCACAACCAGATAATGGTGATATTTGTAACTGCTTAAATTGGCTCTTATGTTTTGCTGGGACATTTTATCTTAGTCCATGAAAGAGACCAAAGATTGTTTAATAAATTGGGGATTTTTGTCACACTGATAGATAAGCCATAATCTCCCATGTGTGTACATAAGGATTATGAATTACGTTTCAGTGCATCAGAAGAAGAAAATGAGGAAGTGGCAACGAAGAAATGTATTTATTTGTTTAAGATTTGTCAAGTTTTATCCTTATATCTTTAATTAAGATATGCAGAAGTATCTTTGGACAGTCAGGTACTTGAAATATTTGAAGTATTGATAGTTTTGTTTAAACGAAAACAAGTACCATACTAATAATCTTCAAAATAATGATTAGCGTTACTGATGAAGTTTGCTGTAGCTCATACCGTGTATGTAGTGTCTGTTTCTTGTCTAACAAGAAGCACCCCATCGTCGCACTGCTTATAGCCGATTTCAATCATATTGTTGCACGTGCTTATCAAGTAGATATCTCTTCCAGCCTGCACAGCGACTCCACAGTTACACATTGCATTCGAGTTGCATCTTTCAAGTTTATGATGAACCTGTTGTTATATGTTAGAAATTTTCATTTTGACTTGTTTAGTTAATTTTTGATAGATATATAATACAATTATAGAAGTCTTTTTTCTAACCGATCAGAGCTTATATAGCCAGATGTAGATCTTGATATAAAGGAGCAATTTCATAGGAAATTCTATTCGATATACATGTAATTAAAATTTAGTTACCTTCGCTGGAAATGATCCATGATCATACAAAATGTATTCGTCTGAAAGACTTTCGTGGTGTTCGTACGGCCTGCAAAAAAGTTTCTATTTGTTGATGTATCATATTGACAATATAAAAGATGCATATTACTTAATATCAGACCATTAGAATCAACCAAATGTCCCATCAACCAGGCCATGAAACATTAGCTTGTATACGAAGAGCATACATCTAATATCATATTAAAAAGGATAACAACTTTTTAGAGTGGAATGGCAACAAGACGAGGTACCCTTACATTGCATCAAACGTATACATATGTGGGTCATTCAGCGCTTCGCATCTTTTTCCTCGCCAATAAGTATCTGTTTCTGGTTTTACAGTCACCTGAAATGAAGTTAGAATATTTACTAACAGAAAACATTTTAGTTTCAAAGCACCTACTCTTTATACCAATTGGAGCCGCCGTGGCGCAGGGGTGGTAGCGCGTTCGCCCCAGGATCGAAGGGCCCCGGGTTCGGATCCCTACCATAGCCATGTCGGTAGTGTCCTTAGGCAAGACACAAATAATTCCACATTGCCTCTCTCTCTTCGAGATTGATTCCATCTGGAATGAGTCTCGAGAGTGATTAATCTAAGTTGTAAGAACTTGTTTCGCATTCGAGAATAAATATATTAGTATATATCCTATACCAATACTAAGTTGAAGCTATTAAAACACATTTAATCAAATTGTACATTTAATTTACCTCAGGTTACAAAAAACACAATACCAGAAACAAAACTCTTTATTTAATATCGGATTTTACAACAATAAACAATAGCTATATATAAGTTGTTTGCCGACTAAATAGCATATACAACACATCAAAAACACAAATTTCTGTAGGAAATAACATGCGTAAGATTTCTTTATAAGTTACGAGTAATTTAAAGCAAGGATTAAAACACAAGGCGTGCAAGGAATTAAATAAATAATTTAAAAACTAAACTAAAAGCAAGATATTTAAAAATGTACAAAAATTGTATTCTAAAACGAACATTCACAAAGAGTGAAAAGATAAGAAAACAGATCTACCCTTGACTTTAAGCCCAAATACGCGGGTCCTTCAAAAAGTTTTGTCATTGGGGTTTGATTTCTGAAGGGCGGCGTTTTATCGAAAAATAATGTATTACAACCTTCAAAATATTCCCCCTTTACCGAAACTAATTTTTGTAACCTTTTTACCCAGTCGTGAAATGCGGCTAGATAGTATTCTTTTGGTATCTGTTGGAGACACTGGTATATAGCTCTGCTCAAAGAACTTCTTGACTTTTTCATTGCCTTATTTCTTCCCATAAAGAAATTTCTTGAGCCTTGGAAACAAAAAGATGTCGCATGGAGTCAGGTCCGGTGAGTAAACAAGGTGGTTTACTACATGCACGTTTTCAGACGCCAAGAAAGCATTGAACCTGTGAGATGATGCGTTGTCATGAATCAGATTGGTACCTAACCATCCTTTGCTCGAACACTTCTTATTGTAAAACTTTTTGACTTTCTTTGGCACCGAGTTCTTATAGAAGCCGTCAGTGACTGTATGACTAGATTGACTAGAATTGGCCGACTAGAATTTAAAAAAGTGGCGTACAGATTTTATTTCGTGCAGATGGTTCTTTTGACAATACATGGGCGTGTTTGATCTTTTCGTTTCCATTTCTTGTTATCAGCTCTTTCTGTGGCTCAAACATGTGCACCCAGGTTTCGTCAAATGTTAGCAAGTTAGATATGGTTCAACTGTTTTTTGTTGTGTTTTCTTCAGAAGTTCCCGGTCACATTTTAGACGTTTTTTTTGCTCCTCAGTAATTCAATTAGGTACCTAGCACAAAAAATGCTTCTTTTGAATCGTTTGCACACTGCCTTCTGATATGCTAGTACTACTGGCTATATTTTTCACCGGCAAGCGGACATCGTTTTCTACCACAGCCTTTACAGCAGGGATACCTGACTTAGTAATAGAGGTTTTAGTTCTACCAAGGCGGGCATCATATTTGACAGACAATTTCCCAGCTTTAATAGCGTTATTCCATCTAAATACTGCACGCATAGGTATGGACTTAGATCCATATATATCACACAGTTCATTAAATATCTGGTATTCATTTATACCAAGCCTAGTGTGGCATTTTGTATATCAACAAATTTCGGGCTTTCGTTAAATAAACAAGGTGAATTGTAAAATGATCAGTGTATAAAACTGCATATATTTCAAACTTAGATACCTCGGTCATTTGAAAAGCAATTTGCACAAGATAAACGGGTATCGGTAACTATTGAAAACATACTCGAGTTGCAGTGAAGCGTTTTAAAATATTCCTGGGTTAAATCAACGGAATCCCATTAGTGACAAAACTATTTTAAGGATCCTCGTACTGCCATGAAAGAAAACTGTAAGATTAATTTAGATAAAAACTAGCAAAGTCGTTCTTAAGGACTGCATTTGAACCACCATGGCGTAGTGGTAGCACTTTCGCTTCAGTATCTAAAGGTCCAAGGTTCGATCTCCACAATTGCCATTTGGTCGTATTCTCCTTAAGCAAGACATCTGACGTAAGGCCCGAGAGCGATTAATATAAGTTGTACATGTAAGAACATGTTTCGCAATCGAGAGCAAATAAGTATAAAACATTAACTGCATGAGCAAACAATAAGCATATTGAACTTTTCAAACAAAAAATATTAACCTTTACGACTGGAAGTATGTAATTACTCCAAATAGAATTATCCAGTGGCGCAGTTCTTAAAAAGACGTCATGCGTTGTTTCCTGTAGAACACCGTACTGTCCATCCTCGGTGGACTGTATATGGAGGTACTGTTTGGTATTTACACCCCCTTGTATCTGGTTACTACAAGTGCTCGTTGAAATGCCTTTAACAATTATCAAGTATGTAAATTCCATCAAAAACAGCTTTGAGTGTATTAACATTGACTAAACGATTCCAATAAACCATGTCAGCTATATATTATTTACTTTTTTAATAAACCTTATCTTCCAAATTGTGTAATAGAATATTTTCAAAATGTATCGGCCCGAATGAGCAAAACAGTTATACGGTCTTCATACAGTGAACTGATAATTTCGTCGAATCAGCAGCATCTAACGGGAAACTATGGTTACAGAAAGGGCTATTTTCATATAAAAATTTTGCATTACCTTATGTTATACCAGGCATACTATTGATTTAATATGTACCTGTACAATTCTTCCGTACCGGTATAGAAACGGTAATTATTAAGTTACATGATATTGCCCTGTCCTGGACTGCGTAGCAACCGAACGGGACTGTTAGTAGAAACGTAATGGACTTCGTCTCATCTCTTTGCATGTTTATGTGTGGTGTAAGTACCTAGAGATGCAAAAGGTACACATTTGAACCATTCAGATTCGATCAGAAAGAATGGTATAAATCTGTGTAAAGTTTTCTTTCCAGATGTTATACATAACTATTAAAAAATAGATTCAATGATCTAGACGACTTCGCAAATGACGTTTGACCAGAATTGAACTATTGCTTTTCTTTATCTAGGATTACACTAAATTAACAGGAAATTAGTAGTTTACAGAAGCATACCTTGATGCCAGCAAATAAACTACCAGATGGTACAGAAAATTCTGTCTCCGGAATGGTTCCCAAGTCCTCGGCGACAGAACAAGTGACCTTTCGATATAAAAAATGTGAATGTGTATCATTATACATTTAAGTCAATCTTTTCCTATTTTATTAGGTTCTTGCGAAAGTTCCAAGGTTACACTTTTGCAAATCAATGAAAAATATGCAGATAAATTTAACGAAATACTTTTTTGATATTAGAATGATAATTATTCAAAATAGTATCTTCGAGTCTAAATGTTGCAAGTCTTGAAATTCACCCGTGTAAGGACTTTTAATTGCCCCTAAACATAAGTAAAACATGCTGTTTTCAAATGAAATATGTACACTAATTTGTTTATATCCTCGACACGTACGGAATGTAAAATTCCCAGTTCTGAATCTAAAACACTGCGGCCTTGACGAACATAAGCTACAAGTACCTTCGATATATCTAACAATGAAATATGGTATGCTTTTACAGGCATAAATGCATTTAACAACTAACATTGAAAGGTAAGTGAATATGCTTCTTCAAAGTGTCTTTTTCTGTTAATTCAAGATCTAGAAATCCATTCCCAATAGAACCTGTCTTGTATATAGTGAGGTTTCGCTCCGCGTCCTTAATCGTCCAACGCACACTGAAGACATGATCTGGGGAGGGCTCAAACTTGCATCGGAATGTGGTATATCTAAATACCTGTTCTCTAGTTGGCATCGATCGAAGATATGCTTGTACGACTGGCCCTTAACGTATACAATTTGTTTGTGAAAGAAATAAGAAACACAAAAATTATGATAACAATAAATCATTTGTTTGGAATTGTGCAAAATTATGCATTTATAGCTTCCTGTCGGTATTTGTATTGTATATTAGGATTTACTTTTATCTATTGAAAAAATAATTCTCTAAATGTTTCGTCTAAATAAATGTAAAACTTTAATTTGCACACTATTTCAATCAGTTTCGAATGAAATATATCATTTTAAAAGATATAATAAATAGCGATTAATGACAATACCGTAAAGCGGGTTATTTCCGTTGGTGGAATATTTCTGCGATTATGTGGTATTTGAATGAAATCGCAAACATATTTTCAGCAGAAAAAGGTTTCTAGCAAAATCTAAATCGCAGGTAATCAGCTCTTTTTCATTTGATATCATAATACGCTAAGTCGCCGTGTCCGAGATAATCTGAATCATTATAGAGACGGTGTAAACTAATTACGAGCAATTACCGTGAATGCAAATTGCAGAGGCATTGTATAAACATGATGTTTGCTTAAACATTTAACTGATACGTTGTTTGAGAGTTTCTTTAATTAATAAAAGAAACTGAGTAACAGTTATAGTTAGATATCTCCATATGAAAGTGTTAACTATAAAACAGTCCATAGCGGGGCTAATATACAAACATGAGCATCCTTCGGTTTCTTAAGAAAAAGATACGTGTGTAATTCCTGAAAATAATACAGGATTGAAGGACTTACTTGGCGAGAGCGAAGTGAATGATAAGTGTACTTGAAGATTGTGCCGCTCAACCAGTTAAAAGTTAAGTGCACCTATATATGCACAACGTGTATATCGGTAACTTGCTCAGAGAATATTGTTGTATTCAATTCATACACTTTCTCTGATATCAAATTAGCATTTGAGTCACTTTCAGCCATGTTTTTATTTCACTACCAACAAAAATACATATAAGTTGTTTCCCTTTAAATGTTTACGTCACTCTCTTGTTAGTCTTACGACACCGTATCATCCGCAATAAAAATCCTCCTCCTCTTGAACGAAAACGCAGAAATAACAAACGCAGAAGTTTTTGCTTCCTTTTTTGTGGGCAAAGCGCAGAAGTTTTTGACCGCGGAAAATACCCGCTATACGGTAATTATCCTTCGATGTAGTTAAAGCAGTAAAATAATCCTTGAAATGCATGAAATGTGTTCATAAGAACCGTACTGCTGAAGGAAAGAACTTTCTCTTGAGAAGAGGAAGATAAAGATGAACACAATTTGTGTTACGCCTCTTGTGCGTGTTAAGTGAAATTGTCATTTTGTTGCAGTATGCAGATATACGAATATGAAAGTACAATGTACAGTTATTTGTTGGAACTTTTTAAAGTTTATTAAATGTATTATAATATCAAATGAGTCCGTTAATTTTGAAATGGATCAATGTCCACTTAGTAAAAGCATAGCTTTTTAACAGTATATATAACAAGGATGCTTACGAGTGAAAACCCATACTTGGTCTAGAACAACGCTCTCTCCTTGCCTGGTTACAGACACATCGACACTATACCTTGCACCGTTTGTCAAGTTGTGGAATCTGTGTGATGATGCATTAGTTTTAACTTGAAACGACTCGACAACTCTACCATTTTGAGAATTAAGTGTGCCTTCAGCTGTCAAATTCTGACTTCCATGATCGTACGTAATGAGCAGACCTATGCTTTCACTTGACAAGTTTGTCTCCTGCACTTCTATTTTAGCAGTGGGTTTAATATATGGCTCTGAAAAGGAGTATCAATTATAAACACTGAAAGAAAATACGCCCTTTAAAATGTACACGGGCAAGCCCAACAGTTGATATGAATCGCGCTTTCTATTATCAGATATAGCTTTTAGCCATATAATGAGCATTTAGTAATAATAGCACTAATTATGGAAGGCACAATGAAGGCTAATGCCAAATTAATAGGGTAACATTGTTCCGTATAGATGGCAGTTATAAATAATCGATTAATATAACATTTTACAAATCATATTAACACTCACATATTTTGTTATTGCGCATAAATATTTACTTTGCACTCATAGATATTCCGTATATAACCACACTTGACTGTTAGGTATTTCAACGTAAATAATGCTATTACAGTATTTTTGATAGGCCAACACAAAACTACTAATTATAAATCGAATCTCATTCATGAACTGCACAAGTCCGTCAGTATTTGCGAATCTTGAGTAACATAAAAAAAATACCTGTAAACAAATTAGGGTATAAAAATAAATATGTTACATTTGCAAACAAAATTAATAAACAAATAAATTGACATAAGAGCATTAACCGCTGGTATCTCATATCTGAAATACTTGTTGAGTGATCAATTGTCTGCATATTTTGTTCGGGAGATTTATCACTTTTTATAGGCAGACGATTAGGAATGTCAGTATTGTAACGGGTCTTCACTTGACAACGTAGTAATACGTCACTAATAAATTGATTGAATGTAATTCAAGCGTTGTTTTTTTTTCTCAAACTTTCATCTTTTACTGTATTCTGTCACTAGAGTTTTACAATTCATTATTTGCCGTTACTTGTCAAAGTCCATACTGTGGCCAACACTAGCTTCCGTCCGTTAACATGTGTATAAATCTGGATGGTGTAATTGGTATCGGGACGAAGATTTTCCCATTTATACACTAGTGTAGTTTGCTCAAGCGGAATGGAATGACGGGACAGAGCAGCATCTTTAAAAATGGCGACTGTAATATTATCTGCAATGTCACTGACATTGATGGCAGTCACGAAACTATTGGACATGATGGTTCCATGTTGGATTGCTAGGCTTGCGTTTGGAAGCTTGTCAATATTCTGTCCAGGCGTTTCCGGGTGTGCTAAAGACAACAAAATATCTTATGTTGAATAAACTACAGTAATCAGTATTAAACGACTCCAGATATTCTGACTATAAGCCAAAAAAATATGGACCCGATTTTTCCTTCTTTGTTAAATATGAAAATGTTTTTTGGATATTATATACTCTGGATTTAAAAAAAAGAAATTTAAATTATTATTTGCAGAATTTAGTGCAGTTACAAATATAATTAAGTTTTTCTGTTGTTGTTATTTTTATTATACTGTTGTTATAACTTTTATTATAATCATCACTATTACCACGCTTATAATTATTTATCATTTAAACTACTTTCTTGATATGTATTATGTTTTATTTTTTAAATAATTCAAAGTTCATAAAATCGGAAGAAGTACAATAACTTAGAAAATTAGATGATCACCTACATACGATAGAAATATTTGATTCCACTTACTTGAATTTTCGATTCCTGAAACAAATAAAATCATACGTCAAAATACATTGACAGCGATTCCAATTACAAATGAAGTCCATTATACACAATATTTCTTTCATTTTTCTACTATATTTTGTAAGAAACGGATCATATGCAGCTGACGGTATCTTCGAATTTACTCGAGCACAATCCAAAACATCTGAGATAGCCGAAATAAAGACGAAGCTCTAAATATGATGTTTTAGACATTATGTTTAACTGATTAAGCTTCGAAGGTAGTATTTTCTTTGTGTTGTAACTTGTAAAATTTAAGTAAATAATAACAAATGAGCCGTGACATGACAAAAGCAACATAGTGGTCAAATGACGTAATCGAGAAAACGCAACGTAAAGCTGACGTAAAAATCATGACGTTATATCTAATTAATACACGACGCGTGCTTTTCTATTTAGCGGTGTACAGTATATCAGACGCGATGTAAATAAAAACAAAAATGTAATGGGCGGATACAGTTTAAATACAAATATCTAGATGATGGCAGAGGGCGGAGAGGAACTAC
>JAUMHA010426392.1:0-10111 GCA_032359765.1 Saxidomus gigantea | reverse complement strand
TATAATTTTGCGAAACCGATAAGGGAGAAGTTGTTTTACGTTTTCGTATTTTTTCTAAAAGATATGAAAAGGAACATCACAATTATACAATTACGTTTTAATGAAGGAAATGTATTTAATCATTATTTTAATGTCTATTTTGTATTATTTTAGCATACAGTTAAAACCATTTTTCTACGCATTCTAATAACCGCTCCTAGCATGTACTTCCGGAAAAACTATTCCATAATAGGCCGTCGCCAATAAAATCACACGTGATTGAGATACTTCGTTTGGGGAAAGTGACGTCACAGTTTTATACCGTAACGTCAAAAGTAATTCACGAAAGTTGTCTGGCACAGGGGGTTCTAGATGAATTTATCTGGCATGGGTAAAATCACCGGAACTGCCTATCAGATATACAAGAAAGTTCAAATATGTCTGCTGCGAATTGTGTGAAGCATTTTCATATGGGTCAACTTATTCAAATCTAAAAACTGCTTCCTAGGCAAAATGTTCGTTTTCAGGTTTTAGAAAATTGAAGGCGCTTTATTTCTCAGTGTATTATCCACGTCTATCTACCTGGACTTATTTACTATCTATTCAGTAATCGGATTCAATTTAATTGATTCATTTTCGTTATACATTCTAGTTTAAGGATAAAGAGTAAATTAGACAGAGAGACAAGTGAAAACTACACACTGACAATATCAGTGAGCGACTCTAAACATGTAAGTATTCAGCTCAGTCAGCACACAGACTACTGATTGGGTGACTGGTTCTGAACCATTGTCAGTATATTACGAAATTTGACGCTTTGTTTTCTGAACTCTAATCAAAACCCATAAAAAGGAATATGGAGTTTAGAATCGACCGGCTTTTTGTAGGCTTATATAATGTATGTTTAATATACATGTACTAACAACAATAGAGTTTCACGATAATACAGCTTTTCATTTTACGTTTTTTAGCTTTATGGTTGGTAGCGAATAATGCAGATAACCAACGCCCATAGAAAATATCACCAATTCTAATCAACGACCTTGTTTCTTTTCCTTAACGCCACTTTCAACAGTATTTCAATTATTTACAGATTTGCAGACAGTTTTACCTAACCATAATGCAAACTTTATCACATCAATCAGGTCGATAGGGGGGCTCGAGCCGATGATATGCTTAGTTATTATAAGGCATTGATCTTACATTATGTACCATCACTATGCCTTTTGATTGGGAATGTATCGTATCGTATATTAGGGCTTTATCGTTGGTACCGGTTTCCCATATGACCAACACCCCAGAAGAGGTTAGTTATTTTAGGTTCCGAAGGATAGTGCAAGATACAGAAAGCGTCCCAATTCCAGAGACAATCCTGGTTCTTATACATGGCAGGTGTATAGCACCCATACATGGGACCTCGGTTTTAGTCTCATCCGAAAGACTGTTAGTAATTTTAGTTGGTCAGCCCCGGGAATCGAACCCGCTACCCCGAGATTACAAGTCTCGTGCTCTACCGAGCGAGCTAACCGGGTTGACAAATTGGGATTGAATTGTATAAAACAATTATTACATTGTACATTTGTAACAGGAAAGTTATGTCTTAATTATAATCTTTCAAGATAAATTCAATAATTTGCAATGTGCCACAGAAGACAGTTATCGTATTTGAATTACATGTATAAGCACTTGTAATTTTGACTTTAAGGTTATAAACTCAAATGTGCAGATTAAAGTAATTGACGTCAATGACAATACGCCAATATTTGAAAATATTCCGTACAAGTTTACTGTGGTTGAAGAGAGAAACGACGTCAACGTTGGGGTTGTTAAGGTAAATACATGATTGTTTGCTTAAAGATATGTCTAATTATCGTCATTGTGTTGAAGTACACGTTGTACAATCGTCGTTTGAAGATAACCGTGTTTAAAATATGAGTTTGAAGATATCTGAGATAAAATATTCGAAGCTGTTTTTGTCGTTTATTTTTCTGAGCCCATTAAGAATATACGTGTTGTTCTATCGGTGTTCTACACGTGATTTGTGCTTTGTTTTCTTTAATTAAAATGGATGGTTGTGCAGAACGTTTACTTATCGGTTTTTGCTTTTACATTTCCCACTTGAATAAATGATGGCGATTGCTAAAGAAAGGTGCGGTTGCTATGACACAAAAACAAAGTACACCCATTGTAACGCTTACTATATACATTTTCAAGACTTATTTCATGTTTTGATTTCTATAAGAGTTGTTCTATTTTTAAGGCGTCCGATAAAGACATTGGACAGAATGGAAAAATTGAGTATTACATTGATCCTGACAGTCCATGGTAAGTACAATATGTATTGTATTTTTGTACCGATGTCGAACCATAGCAACAATCAGTGTCATACCTACTTTAAAATATTGCTTTATAGCTTTACAAGTGTCCTCATAGCTACGATTCTGTAAGAGGTGAATGGTATTCACAATATTATTCTGCAATTCAGTATTGTTCAGATCGATTCTGAACATCGTTGGGTATTTAAGAAATAGTTGTCATATATTATTAAATGAAATTGTTTTTAAAAACTTTTCTGGCTTTAAAAGCAATTGTCGGCGCTGCCGTATTAAGCTCGCTTTTCACCGGAAGTTGATAATATTTTAACGCCAATGAAATGACAAGTAAAATGTATGAATTCAGAAATTTACTCTGTAAGGTACCTTTAAATTGGATAATACTGAATGAAAATGGTCAATGAAATACTCTTGCGTTTTAGTCTTTCTTGATTGGTTTTATCATTTTAGTCCATATCTATCAACATAGACCATTTTATACAAATGGAGTAAGTAATTTACTACATGTAGTTGTAGGGTATACCCCTTTTAAAACACTCCTGACTTTTATACTGGCTTCTATCCTTCAATAATTTCAGCTTTACTTCTGTATTTCCTTTACGTGAAGGCCTTTTAACAATTGATTTTTTAATCAACGTACTCAAGTACTAAAAGGCGGTCGTGTGTGCAAACGAATTGCCTAGGCTTTAAAGAGAAAAACTTTGTATAGCGGAATCATAATGTCAGGTGTAATATAAGGCCGGCTTTTCAATTTTAAAATACTTTATCCGGTCAGTTTTGGCCAGTTATGTACAAATTCAATTGTTCACGTGATGGGACTTTTTTTTACCAATTTAACACATAATTTAGCACAAAAAAATTTGCTTTCGTATATGAAATTCTATTTTCGTAAAAATAATTATGATAGATTAGTGGAACCCTCAGAAAATTGCGGAGAAGACTCGTTGAAGAAGGCAAGGACATGTACCAATGCAATTAAAACAAACTACTGAACATGACTAGAACTAAATTAGAATTTATACATGACAATTTATTTACCAAATTAATACCTACTCAATATAACTAATAGCTAAACTCTTGTTCGTAACTGGAATTTAACATGTACTTTTTTACATATTAAATATATCAACGATTTCATATACTTTAACATTCCTAATGATATAGATCATTTCACGCTTAAGTTTAAAATAAAGGTAAGTACTTAAGACAGACAGCTACAAAATATAATTTTGCGTAAAGATCTGCCACTAGGTGTCTCTGGTGACCGGATTCCCGCCAAGTTTTCTCGCCCACAGGCTACCGCCTTAAAACGTGATTGGTTGGCTAAAAGTGAAAGGAATACAGTGGACATATGTCAAGGAATCTATTTTATTTCAGCTAATGGGAATTATAATTTACTGAAAAAAACTTCCTTATGACATGCAAACTAATTTCATTTATTTCACTAAAAACATCAAAATTACCAAGAAAGCACCAACGTCTGTAATACGTATAGCAGTTGTGAAATTATAACCAAGTAATTTAAATTCCGTGTATCTTTTCAAAAGATACTTCTTGTTCCTACTGTATGATAGGATTAACTTAATATTTAGAATTAATATCATATTCAAATTCAAGCACTAGTAACATGTACGTTATTTGCTTAGACTGTGAATATGCTTCAGAATGTGTTTAAAATTAATATATTAAATGTACATGTACAATGTAAGAACTTAAATATATTTTAGGTATCATAACTTTACAATAAAGAATGGAACAAGCGAGATTATAACCATTGGTAAGATTGACCGAGAACAGCTCGAAAATGGAAACACTATTCATGTCTTCGTATTTGCGACAGATCAAGGGAGGCCCCCGAGAATAAACTCATCGGCTATTGAGATTCAAGTTTTGGACATCAACGACCACATTCCATACTTTGTCAACTATTTCCGTAATAACTTTACGATTAAGGAGAATATTCAACTCAATTCAACTGTGTTGCAAGTATCGGTAAGATAATCGATAATTATTTCGACAGTGTTTTGTAAAAATAATTTGTTGAGATACTACATATTTTATGATTCAAAGTGAGGTCAGTTTGAAGTGCTAGTTCTTTCTGTTCCTTTTCCCTTGTCTTAGATCACCCGAGGACGTGTGGCGTAGTGAGAGATAAGGATAGTCCGTCCGTCTCCAGCACTATAGCATAATCTGGAATCATTTTCAATAAAACGTTGGGTATAATCACGTCTTCTGCAAACCAATTTTAGAACATTCTTGTGTTATGCTAGAATTGCATCCACATTTGTAATTTTTTTTATTATTATATGGAAGCAGGACGTATTATGGGATACGAGAGGTTAGAGCGTCTACAAACGCTTTTTACTCTCTAACTGTATACCCCAGCAAAACAAGATATGCTATATATGAGTCACTTTGTCGTGTCAGTTGGTACGAAATGAATGTCTGTTGTCCATTGTTTGTTGTCCACAATTGCTTCAGATGACTTCTTCTCATAAACCACTTCATGGAATTTAACTAAACTTGGCCCGAAGCATCCTGGCATTTAACTCTCTTCAATTTGTTCAAAAGATTCCGGTTGAATGAACGGCATTGCCGCTAGAGCTAAGAATAGAATTTGTTTTGAAAATCTTCTTCAATACCACACGGTACATACCTAAGTATTTAGTATGTAGCATCTAGTTTGTTCAAACCATGCTCCTGTTTTGAAGCTAAAGCAAAGGATATTAAACCAAAGTTAGAGAGATGAAATTCGGACCAATTTTGCAAACTTATGTCCTAAATTCATATGACTGACCTTGATTATGACTTGTTGACCTACATTCTTATTTTAATTGCAATGATAATCCGTTGAGCGATATTGGGCCATCGTGGCCCTCTTGATTGATCATTACCAAACCTAGTACAAATGCTTATATGCATAATAACTCGACCAAGATTATAACCAGTCAGACCGCTCTAAGCACTTTGGAGTTATCGCAATTAGATACCAAAATGTTGTATTTCAATCATTATCTGTCGTCAAATGCAATTAGATCTCTAAAACTAGGCTTATTATTTAAGAGTTGAATGCCTCTGCCAAGTTCGATTATGAGTAATATTGCCCCAGGGACTCCGGAATTATTTCCGCAGAAATTCTGTAAAGGCCCTCTCTGTTCTCTAACTATGATAATTCTACACCATCCATTATATGTCGGCTAGATAATTAGCCAGATAGCTCCATGCACTCTGTAGATTGTAACGTATTAGTGCCTTGGACTGACTTTTAGCACAAAACTTCATATTTAGTTCAATCTGTAATTATTTATATAGTCAACTATATACTGTTCATACAGAACCTGCACATGTTCTATAAGTACAATTTTATTAACCCAGATCTTATCTTAACATTTTCTCTTTTTATAAGTTCTTTCTTAACTCTATAATAACCCTTACACAACACACTCTCAACCGCAAACTCCAAACCGTTTTCACAGAGAAATACATCCAGATTTTATCAGAAAGACAAGCCCGAAATCTGTGTCATATTACTCAATTTTTCAATTTAGTTTCCTGATGATTATCATAATGCATTATATCAAATAGTCAAGTACACTCTATACACGTAATAAAAACACTATTAAGTAAAAACTCTGTGGCGTATACTTTTGACATCTGACGACAAGAGCATGATTTTTTTCATATTTAGAAGAGATTTTATAAAAGTTATTAAGAATAGAAAGTCAAAATCATTACCTTTCCCTATAACACTACAATATACTGGCCATAGACTCCTTAAGTGTTTTGTCTGATAATCACCTAGCGAGTTCACAATGTGTCACTGTCTTCTAAGCATGATATTCATTTACCATGTCAATATGGTTCTGGCAAGTTATGGTTCGACTTATCAAAAGCGGTAAAGGGCACTTCGTATCAATTGATCACAATTGATAACATAAAAACGAACACTATTTAATAATATGAAAATACCTTTTTGATGCGTTTTTGTCACACGCACTTTTCAAATAAACAAGGGATGCAGCATAACACCATTGTAAAAACTTATAACACAATTGTAAAAACTCATAACACCATTGTAAAAACTCATAACACAATTGTAAAAACTCATACATAACAAGTCGTGCCCTTATGTGTTTGCTTAAACTTTCAGTTCCAGAAAGTAATGATTTTGTCATATACCACATTACATTTTGCCAAATAACTCAGAAAGGGAGAGATGTAACTTGAACACAATGAGAAACATTTGCAGCGAGCACATATAGTTCCTTGGCCATTGTCGATTGTTCGTAAGGGGAAGTTATTATTGTAAAACGACGGATAGGTGACGTCTGAAAGATGTAACTTTTTTTTCAGGCTGTAGACCCAGACTATGGAATAAACGGATCAGTGTTTTACAGCATCCGACGGGGCAACAAACCTGAGAACGTGTTTAGTATTAACACTTCTACTGGTGTTATTAGATTGAATAAGAATCTGGCATCTATACCGTGCCACGACAGGACGATCAAATTCAATGTTGACGCATATAACCCAAACTCGAAAGAGACGAAACATACACTTAACATTATATGTAATATACAGGCAAGTTTAAGATGACATGTTTTTGTCGTTCTGTTAGTGAATTTGCAACAGTGATTCATTACTTTCAATTATGCATGTGACAATATTCTCAGCGACAGAACGGCATCTATAATTATTAAAAGACAAAAATAAGATTTATTGTATTAAAAGTGCAATTTCTGATTGCGTTAAATATGTGTTCTTTACCTTTGTAGTAGATTTAAATTGTGGAATTACTTTCTGGACATGCATTTAAAGCATACATTTACACCATTTGCATATCAGCGATAATTTGATAATAAATTAAGCTGCGTATCATCATATATTCATGAGACATAACGTATTTCTCTAAAATTGTCACTGAGGTTTTTCATAGTGTTTTATATATTTACTTGATAGTTTATAGTCATTTAACATTTATTTTAAATGCTGAACTATTAATTGTATAGTTATGTGTCTCGGTTTAGGATGTCAACAACCGGCCGCCTGTTTTCGTGTATTCAGTCAACCAGACTAATATTCGAGAACCAAACACTATCATAGAAGAGGACATTGAATTATGTTTTAATAACAGGTAAATCAATTTCTACTTTGCATAATCCCATACACTTCATGAATGTCAATATGATAATACAATGTACTTCTTTGATGTCCTCTTTTATTGTAAGGTATTGTTTCGTCTCATTTGAAACACGGATACTAAATTTTGCATTTTTTACCTGCAATCAGATAATGTGTCCTCTTATTTTATTCAGCTTCGTTGAATGAAAGTTTTATCTTGTTTTTACTATGTTCCGATAGTTTCTTCAGTGTCAGTAGAAGTATTTTTAAAACTAGCCTTTAATTTAAGCCATCCATAAATTTTAGTTTTTGAAAAATATTGTTGTCTTACATGTTTTATAGTTTGCACAATATTATTTTATGATGAAAATACTTTTAACTTGCATTTACAAAAAGTGCCGTTTAACTAATAGATACTTTTATATCACATAGCCGACTTTCGCTCAGAAGACACGCACCATGTAACTTTTCGGCAGCAAAAGATGAAGACTGTGAGACGCCTTATAAAACACTGTTTTATTGGATGAATAATAATGACACGAGGTTTCAAATCAACTCATTAACGGGGATTATCAGCATTAAAAAAGGTTCCACTCTGGACTACGATAATCCACATCTAGCAAACGATATCAAATTCAAAGTAAGTGCTACATGTACCCGATAAGGTGACAAGTCGTTCTTGTCATACACTTACAATGATTAATGATGTTTGATACGCATATGTTTAGAATTTGCGTTAGTGTACATTCCGAATGATAAGAGGAAGGGGGATTGTTGTTACCTTTGAGTCGGCATTCAACTTTTGGTTAAAATTCGTTTGCGTACAAGTAAGTATCATGAACATACATGTATCTTAGTAACGAGTGATGGGATTGTTTGAAAAAGTTGTTGAAGTGTTCAGGGGTACCAGGCAATAAAGTTAAATAAAGCATGACTGAATGAAATTCAATTCGTGCCCCTTAATGAAAATTTTGGTTGAAGTTTTGTATGCCATCTGCATTTAAGGACATCCTAGTATCTCACCAACTTTTTAAGGGATTGATTCAAATTTAAAGAAAGTCTTCAGATGAACAGGAAAATAAAGTAAAAAAGATATTTCAATTTATGGCTCTTGTTTGACTCAGACACTTTGGTTAGAGTTTTTCATGTACTAAGCTATAATTGGATTAAAGTTTTTCGTGCAAGTTTAAACTTAAGTAAAATGTTTAAAGTTTATAATTAAATAAAATGCCATCAGGGGCATATTGTTTTGACAATACCAAGACCTTTTTAGAATGGCATTTCGTTATTTTAACAAATTATGTTATTATTTAGTTTAAAAAATGTAGAATAATCATTATTCGATTATCGATGTGGTGTACTGTCCGTCATTGAGAGTACATGTATCAAGCAGATTATCATTTTGAAAAGAATTAATATAAAGTACCTTCTGGTCGTACCAGTATGTTTTTCACATTTACATGTTATTAAAGTCATTTGACTATGTAATGATACAAAGTAGTCATCTTACATTATTTCAGGTTTATGCGACTGATGCTTTATACACGGCTACCACTACACTTACCGTACACATTGAAAACAGCCCGGATTTTCCGGACTTTAGCAAAGGTAATAACTTTTAGTTGCTTATGTATGCTTATATTCCATTTCTGTCAGTTTTTAAGTTAAAAGATGTACATGTAGGTTTCGGAATATGGTGAATTCCAAGCTTATAGTTGACATTTTAGATGTTGAAAATATACTGGCGAACCTTGTCTCATTTATAAACACCTAAAAAGACCCTTTAGACCAACACAATCCAGAGAGAAGGTTTTCAATATAAAATGTTAAGAGTCATAATCGACTCTTCTGGCATAAGGTTGATTTAACTTAATTTAGACTATTTTTTCGATTGCGAAACAAGTTCTTACAACTTATATTAATCGTTTCCGAGACTCACTCCAGATGATACCTACCTCGGAGAGAGAGAGAGAGAGAGAGAGAGAGAGAGAGAGAGAGAGAGATTTATCATGTCTATCACATCTTTGTCTAAGGATACTTTCACTACCTAGCACATGTGGTGATTGAACCCGGGACCCCCGGATCCAGATGCGAACAAGCTAAGATAGCTCCTAATCCTGACACTATCCAATACCGTCATAATAACATAATTTTACAACAAGTACATGTATTAACCGGAAGGGACTCTTAACAATTTGCTATTTTTATGTTGGAAGTACGATACTTTTTATGGTTGATTGATACGATGCTTTAAATTTCGAGTGTCGACGACCATGTTTAAATTGACACATATCTTAGGAGGAAACAATTTAGTATAATATACTATTATAACTGCTTTACAAATTTGCCTGACCTTTAAACAGGGAATATGCCAGTGAAATAAGCAGAACTACTAGAATTTATTTTCTGTTTACTTACACTAGTTTACACTTAAAATGTCAAAATGGCAGGGTCACAAGGTGTTTTTTAGCGGATAATAAAAATGTTAAGACAATCATTCGTACAGATTTTTTTACAGAAAAAAAAAACAAATTCTTTTGCTTGGGAATTGCAAGTCAACAGCCACTATTCTGGTGACGAAATTGTCCTTACGGATAAAATCAAAGGACTGAAAGTGCTGGAGGATCGATTGTCTCTGAACGACACAGTCTGCACACATACATGTGTAAATATCAGGA
>JAUMHA010426381.1:0-10111 GCA_032359765.1 Saxidomus gigantea | reverse complement strand
CTTCCTTTGATCTAAAAGTGACATAAATGTTAGGTTTATACTTATGTCAGATTAGAATTTGTCACGTGACTCTTGTACTCACATAACTCTTCCCTTGATCTAAAAGTGACATAAATGGCAGAACAGTATCTATGTATCTGGTTAGCATTTTCACATGAGTCGCTTGTGATCACATGACTCTTCCTTTAACTTAAAAGAACCCAGTGGTGCAGTGATACCGCGTTCCCTTCAGGATCGGAGGGTCCCGAGTTCGATCCCCACCAGTGCCCAAGAAGTGGTAATGTCCTTAGGCAAGACACAGATAATTCCACATTGCCCTTCTCTCTTCGAGGTTGATTCTATCTTAAGTGAGTCTCGATAATGATTAATCTAAGTTGTAAGAATTTGTTTCGCAATCGAGAGTAAATAAGTAACTATAAATTAAAAACAGACACTAAGAAAATGTTGTACCAGGAAACCGACATTAGGACGCGTGTCTAACATAGAATACTAAATGTTCTTAAATCATTAACGGCGTCATAAGTTGTTTATATAGCAGACCACCTAAGACTAAATTAAACCCTACTAGTAACTTAAAAGGCAGTCACTTCGATAGATGCATCCATAGCAACTGATAGGAACGTTTATGATAAGCAAAGGCTGCAAAATAATAGTTTTAACAAGTTAATAGTTCTGTTTTTCAGATGGTACGGCAGTAAATTTTACAGCTTTTGGGTTACCGGAGGTAGGGAGTGACGGACACAGAGAAATTTGGATGAGACGAATAAGAGAAGTAAATGGTGTCCTTTTAGCAGAAAAAAAGCTTTGTCTGATTAAATGAAAGATAAAATGAAAAATGTTAAGGTAAACAATTTGAAAAGTATATGGAAAATATTTCAAAGATAGAAACAGGATAGTGAACCTTCAATGCACTCTGTCCATTAATATAGTGAATTTTTTTTGCTCATTTCATACATTTTGATAATGACTACTTTTCCGATTATATCGCACTCCTGCACCTCAAGGGCAGGATATGATATTCACAAACCTTTTTATAAATGTATTAACTTTTTCATGTAAAACTTTACTTTATTTAAATAACCATTTAGATCAAATGTTCTTATGTACTGACGAAAAGTGCAATTCGTTACATAAAACAGTGATATATGCTCAAGATGGACAGAATTTCAATGCCGCTATTTTGTTGACTTTCTGCATTTTAGATTATATTCTTATATATATTCTTACCTGCCTAGTCTTGTTTCAGATACAGGGAGCAATCATGGTTGCCGCTCTTTTTCAAGTACTCGTTGGTTTTAGTGGCATCATGGGATTCCTACTACGGTTTATCGGTCCTTTGTCTATAACTCCGACCATAGTACTGATAGGGATGTCGTTGTTCTCGTCTGGAGCGTCGTTTGCCTCGCAACAATGGTGGATTGCATTGACGTGAGTAAATCTAAAATAATTAAGCCAGTTGAATGTGCAAGTGTTACCCCCCGCCCCACCCCATGTATTCGTGTTACACGTTTTCCATTAAAGGCTTGAGGGCTATTATAGCACTGGTTCCCATTTTCAGACAGAAACCCATAAGCACCAAATCTTGTCTAACTCCAGAACATGTCGGCTCAACGTGACGTCATGAATCTGAAAATAGAAAGAGACAAAGTTATAAATAGACGTCTGTTTCTAAACGGCAAGTTTCTGACCTATTACTTGCAAGAAATCGGTCAATGCAAGTTTTCTCTTCGTAAACAATGTCTCTTATGATTATTTATTTTCATGAAGTGCAAAATGGTATTTGTCCCTCGTGTAATCATTGCTTACCGACATTCTGTGCCTTAGGACCAGTATAACCTATGCCTTGCAGTGGCGCCTGGACAAAGCTGAAACTAAATCTTCTAAGCTGTTTTTAGAAAATGTATAAACCTATACGTTTTTTGAAATGCCTTTCAATCTCTAAACAAATAAAACAAAACAAAATATGATGTAAGTAGGTCAATAAATTTGATAAAATAGTTTACCCATCATCAAAGTTTGAACATAGCTTACGGCTAGGGGTAACACCCATACTGAAAAGTTTTGTTGCATTTTATACACTATTCCTTGCTTGGGGGAACCGTGTCACAGTTGTTTGATATTTGTCTTAAAATTAATTGTATGAATTAAGTATGCATCATTATTTTTATACCACTCTAACACCACTTGTCTGTACCAGTTACGTCCAACCAAGCATGCTTCCAAACCTATATGTAGCAATGGATTATATGCATATAGCTACTCAAATTCTTGAATTATAGGAGAAGGTTAACTGGCATTTTATCAGCCAGAATCTTCAAAGGTTTATATATCGAAAGTACGTAAACATATACATATTTGGAAAGGCCCTTTTAAAGAAATTTATATATGGTTAAAAAGAGTTATTCCTGCTTTCTCTGTATTTGCAGGAGAGGAAAATATACTAGTATTTCTCAATTAATTATTGGAACACTCAAATGATCTGTGATATAGGATTATACCTTCTAACCATACAAAAATGGTAATAAAATTGAAAGAGATAAAGTTTTGCCGGGAACCATGTATAAAATTCAATAATATTTTAGGGTATCCTAACAGTCAAGCAAATTTGTTACACTTAGTGACCTATTTCTTTTTGTAGTAACGAGCACCATATTTTTGTTTTGTTTATTTTTTTTTTAGATTGAAAGGGCCTTTCCAAATATGTATAAGTTTACATACTTTCTAAACATGGTTAGATTGATATAAACCTTTGAAGATTTTGGTTGATAAAATGCCAGTTAAACTCAGTAGCTACATTAACATTTTAACTTACTTTCCGTTTCAGAACCATGTACCTTATTTCACTATCTCATATACATTATAGTCCATGATAAACATTCCACTACGATTTACACGAGAAACACCAAATTCCATGCTTTCTAATTTTCTTTTTCAGAACCATGTTCCTTAATCACACGATGTAGTCAATAAATGACAAACATATGAATTCCATGCCTACCGATTTAATGTAATTTCTGCTTCAGGACAATATTTCTGGTCACACTATGCAGTCAGTACCTGAAGAACATCAATATTCCATGCTGTTTCGTTTCGAAAGGAAAGGGCTGTACAGTGATAAAATTTCCCATTTTCAATCTTTTTCCCGTATGTATGACGTTCATATATATTATACGTCTTTGCGTGACAAAGATGTGTCAAAACGAACAAATATATGCCATTACTTTGGTTCTGCTTCTTCAGTTTAACTAAAATTCGAATAAGGTACATACTTTGTTACTGTGGTACATGTGAATCTTGAAGTCGTTTGGTGCACGGCGTACGTTGCAATGTCTTCCTGAACCACTTGTCCAAATTTATTTCAACGTCAAAAGAGTGCTCCCACGGAGCTTTCACTGTTCCTATAACAAAGTACACACTTCATCCTCTATTGTGACAATTACTGGTTTGCACATATGTTAGGTGTTGCTTACAATCATTTTTGTACTTTTTGAGTCCATTTGTCTTGTTGTTTTCGCTTGCTATAACTGTTGTAGGTTTTACTTGCTGTATTTGTTGCAGGTTTTATTCGCTATGATTGTTGCCAGGTTTTGCTTGCTATAACTATATCTTCCCAAAGGTAGTGGGAAGGGGTGGGAAGGGGTGGGAAGGGGGGGGGGGGCACTTTGATGTTGTTTTGTCTGTCTGTCGTCTGGATGTCACAAAAATTGTCTGCGCAACTTCTCTTACATCGTTGGGTGGATTTCAACAAAACTTCACATGAGAGATCAGTCCCAAGCCTAGTTGTACAAATTGTCGGCATTTTCCGATTCAGTTATTTTAGGCGAAGTTATTGGTGTTGATTTGTCTAATTTCACAATGTCTGTGCTACTACTCCTGTCCGACTATTTGCATTTCAACCAAACCACGCGTGAGTGATCAGTACAATGTCCACATTTGCATATCATCACCATGTTCCGGTTCAATGACTTTCAGCTGAGTTAGTGCCCTTGATTTGTCTATTTTACTATGTCTGGGCTATTACTCCTTTACGACTGCATGCATTTCTATCAAACTACACATGAGTAATGAGTACCATGTCTACTTTTGCATATCATCAGTCTGTTCTGGTTCATGGATTTTTAGTGGAGATGTTGCCCTTGACTTGTCAAATTTACAATGTCTGCGCTATTTCTCCTATGCGACTTAATGGTTTTCAACCAAACTGCACATGAGTTATCGGTATGAGATCTCGTTCTACACATTGACAACGTGTCCCGGTTTGGTGAGTTAATATTTACCTTGGCTCTGACCTTCTGACATACTTTATTGTTATTGTACCACATGTACAATTTTGCAAATATTTCAATATATACCTTAGATGGTATTGTGAGGTTCTCTGCAGGGCCATTTGGGGGGGATACGTTTTTGCCGGAAAGAAACAACGTCTAAGGTTTTGCTTGCTATAATTGTCGCAGGTATTCCATACTATAATTGTTACATGTTTTGCTTGTTATAATTTTCTTCAGGTTTTGCCTGCTATAATTGTTACAGGTCTTGCTTGTTATAACTGTTGTAGGCTTTGCTCGCTAAATGTGTTACAGGTTTTGCTTGCTATGATAATTTCCTGGATTATCTGTTTTATCCTAACGGTGACGGATGTTCTTCCTCATGACCCGGCGAAATGGGGATACGGCGCCCGAACCGATACAAAACTTGATGTTTTAGGGAAAGCAAAATGGTTCAGAGTTCCATATCCAGGTACTTGTATGTCACTTTGCAAAAGGTATCAATGTTGTTTTGTTAATAAAACAGATCTTTCGAAGTGCATTGCAGACTTGTTTATAGTTCAAAGCATCTCGTAAATAAATGTCTGTTTGCGGATTTCGACGAGTAATCACGCTTGAGTCGTAGTTTAACTCTCGATATTTTTTCCCATTGAAAAGTCTAATAGATTTTATATTTGATGCTGTAAAAAAGCTTAGACGCCGTGGGTTATTTAGTTTATATTAGGTCGCTTTCCGTTATATCCAATACAGCAATTCCATTGGCCACTTCTTGATTTCATGAAGATATATGGGAACCAATCGTTATGCTAGTTATTTATGTACTTCTGCCCACCTACCAATTGTTTTCTTTGGGTGCCACCATTGTGACTGAGAGATATAGCGCGACCTATATTTAGGAAACAGCTATGAGACAAACACGTGTACAGTTTGTCAGCATTTACAGCAAGAATAGATTTATAATCATTAATTGCAGACTTCAAATTATTAGGCCCTGAATTCCTTGCTGATGGATGTCTTTAGAAGAAATTAAGAAATCTTCTGAACAATATATTCTAGTTTTGCGAGCGACTGACTTGTATCCTCAACTTGGAAAATAATTTCATATGATAGGGTTTAAAATATCAACATATATATTATTTGATAAAGGTGGTATTTTACTGCTTAATGAATTAATATAAAAATGTAAATAATTCATAATCACTTATACACTGCAAACATAATTTGCGACCTCCACACAGACAACACCATACAGTGAATTTAATCCTATTTGCGAATAAGAATGAGAAAACATTTATAATTACAGATACCTGTTTAACAGCATTTTCACCTCTCTCTTTAACATCTTCGCTGTAAAGAGTAATCGTTTCGTGAGTAGTGTTTTGTCTATTCTTTTATATTAAGTAAAAACGGCACACCGCTTGCCAAATTTTAACCCACGGTTGACAAATGAAGTGAAACGGAATAGCCATTCCGACAATGATCAGCAGAAAACCTATTTGCAAACTTTGACATACCAGATTATCATGCTTCAGGACAATGGGGTTTGCCTACAGTTAGCGTTCCAAGTGTCTTTGGAATTCTTCCTGCTATACTGGCTTCTGTGGTGGAATCTGTAGGAGACTACTATGCATGCGCAAGACTCTCTGGAGCTCCGCCTCCTCCTACTCATGCTGTTAATAGAGGAATTGGAATAGAAGGAATCGCCTGCATTTTAACTGGGGCTTGGGGTTCAGGAAATGCAACAACATCATATAGCGTAAACATCGGTGCAATAGGAATCACAAAGGTATGTAATGAGTTGTTTTATAATCGTGTGTCTATAGCATGGTCCATTACATGATAAGTGGATGCATCATTAAATGCTTTGTGGAGTAGGTACAGAAGATTTCAAATTAAGATCATAAAAACTGTATACAAAACCGCATCCTATTTTAAGTATGCATTTTTTAGCAAAAGTATCATACTTCCAAGTAAGATCAGCTCATAATAAGTAATCTATGCCCTTGCAGCATTTCTTTGTATTTAGAAAATTCTGTTTTTAATATGAATCTTTGAAGAAAGTCTATAAATGAAATTGGTAAAACTTAAGGTTCAATCCCTTAGCTTCTGACATTTGAATATGTATTTTTAAAAACGTCCATGTTACTTATTTACCTGTAAATTATGTTTTGTCTAGGTTGGCAGCCTCCGTGTCGTCCAGGTCGCTGGAATACTCATGCTCATCCTGGGATGTTTTGGGAAATTTGGCGCTCTCTTCGCTACAATTCCTGGGCCTGTTATTGGAGGAATGTTCATGATCACTTTTGGTACATTGTATTTTTTTTTCTAACTAGAAAAATAAATACATTTTAGTCAGTTTTAAAGTAAAATTTTCTTTAAATACGTGAAGAACGTAGATTAAGCCTTAAAGATCTAATTGACGAATATGGCGATGATACGGTATGTAATGCAGCAGCTTCCCGTGGTATATCAGCGGGCGTGGAAGAGGGAATAAATGTATGAGATTCAAACAAAACTTTGGGTTTAAACATTATTTGAACTACAGTTCAATTCTATAATTCGTCCTATCAGGAGATATACATACAACAGAACAATAGCTTCACAGTATATAAACTTTAGAAAAAAACTTAGAACAAGATCAAAACATATAGCTTTACATTCACGAACAAAGAGTAACATATTCTAGAAACTTTATCATGACAAATTACTTTGGTTTTTATGAGCCTCAACAGGCAGTGGCAAACAAAAAGATACATAACTGTCATATTTCAAACAAGACGTATCGTATCATATTTTATTCAGTATCAATGAACCTTGTAGTACAAATTCCTAACGAGTAAATTGTTCACACGCAACTTTAAATAAGGTCATATTAAACTTTGAATAAGGAAAGGAATATTTTTTCGGAATGAGGGACAAAACGGAATCCATACTGTATTTTATACTACGGCAGTACTTCTTTGGTGAGAAGTAGTATAAAGTGTATTAAAAGAACTTTTTATCGCTGTAGGAATGGTGACTGCTGTTGGTCTGACCAACTTACAGTATGTGGATTTGAACTCGTCCCGAAATGTGTACATTCTTGGTTTGTCAATATTCTTTGGCTTCAGTATGCCAGTTTGGATGGCTGCCCATCCGGGTGTGATTGATACAGGTATTGTTTACGTATATGCATCTTAAACGAGTGTTTTCTACATTGTACCTTCAATCAATAAATAAGTTAAGGTTGTTGTTGTATAAGTTTAGTGTCCGTTCCAAACGTATTACAGTTTTTTTATGGGCGGGCAGTTTACCTAACCATCGTTCCCGGGAAGAATCAGTTCTAGAACCCTATCTGTCGTAAGTAAAAATGCCAACTTACTCACATAAAGAGACACGGTCAGTAGCAGGGCTCGAACCTATAACCCTTAATCAATGAGAGGTTGCAGTGATTTCAAGCTAGCGATTGTAACCACACGACCACAGAGGTGGTGCGAGATGTTTAGGTTTGAAACTAAATAGACATATACCTACAGACAAATTTCGTTACTTCTGTATTTAGGAAAAATGATGGAGTTGAGAGAATGTGTTGCAAATGACCTGTTTGACTGAAGTATAGTTGTAGAATTGAATATAATGAATTGGGTGGTATATAAGTGACCAAGAAGTGATGTTGTTAAAAGCAACAACTCCTGTGTTTCAGGAAATACTGTATTAAGTACTAGTATATAATTTGTGTTTCAGGATGTGAGTTAACTGGCACAAAACCATTGAGTTAACCAGAAACATTGGTATATGTTTCAAAGGAAGCGTTATGACTGAATATATATCATTTCTGTGTTGTAGGAAGTGATTTAGTGGACCAGATACTGTCTGTTTTACTCAGTACAAGTATGTTTGTCGGTGGAGCTTTGGGATTTATTCTCGATAACACCATTCCAGGTAGTTAAATGTTGTATGGTTGTTATATACTGCTCTTAAACCGAATTCCAGGATGCGTAAGTTTACGGAAAGATGCTCTCACACATTATCTGCCTCAAATACCAAAACCGTACTGGTGTGAGTTGGTTTTGAAAACAACCGTTACTGGAATTTACCCCAGTTGGTAAATATATCAACAAAGCAAGGGGAAAATCGGATAAAACATCCAAGCACACTGGAATACCTTGCAACGGTGGTTTTTTACAACTAACCCTTTCGCAATCTTGAAAGTACAGCTCCCATTGACAAAGTTATTCCAATTCAAAAAGACTGATAAAGCAATCAGTAAAGTTTGGTTGCAGCGGATATTAAAATATCAAAAGCAAAATCAAAATAAGTAGTAACTGAAAATATAATTCAATGGTACTGACATGTCCAATTTCAATGCATAGAACATTTTTTCACCTTTATTTGGTATATATCATCAGGTACAGACGAAGAACGAGGCATAAAGAAGTGGAGAAGTCTATCTGTAGAGGATGAATCTATGAAGCAGTCTAGGATGCATCTGTATGACATACCGCTCGTTCAAAAGTATCTCAATCATGTTCAAATATTCAAATACGTACCGTTTTGTCCAGATTTTATGAGAAAAGAACGTGCAGCAACACGTATGCAGTATGATGATACTCACGGCATGGGTGGAGAGGAAATTCTACTGTAGAAATAACTGATGTAGAACGCGAAAATAAAATGTTCGCGCGTCTGTGTGTTACAAGAAGCAGTAAACTTTCTGCGCATTGTGCATAACAAGATGACCGATATCACTGAACATGTAGATTGTAGGTTAAATTTCCTTGCAAAGGAAATTATTGTTTAAAATTGTACTAAATGCAAAAAAAGGTATACTTATATACATGAATAAGTTAGTCCGTTTGGTGTAAGTTTATTTAAGCATTAAAATCTTACTCTCAGACACAGGCTGTCCGTTAGTTTTTTACCAAACGATGTGGCAAGTTAGTTTTCTACTTAATCTAGAAAGAGAAGCTTTTTGAGTTTAAAGAGATACTAAGATCGAAAAGAAATCCCTTTTTAAATTTGTACATACCTTTCAAAGCAATGGGGATATCTTTCTAATCATAACTGATATGACAGTTTCAATTAAAGATATACTTAGTATGCAGGGACCCAAACATAGTTTTCTTTTAGAAAGACATATTTTTGTCTCTCAAAGATATCTATAAATTAAGGCTGTATCTCTCATATGATGGAATGGTATCATACATATTGCACTAATCTCTTTTAAAAGATACTTTGTGCATTCTAAAAAATACATATTTCCTTTCTGGAGATATCTTAATTGTTTCGGTGTCGTAGAATGAAAGATATTTATATGAACTATAAATGATATCTATACTTTTTAATTAATAGTAAATTGAATATCATAAACTTGATTTAAAAAAAACAAGTTGTTTCATTCGCTGATTTGTTTTGATAAACATATTAGTATGACATTTTCGTAAATTCCACGCACGATTTCTGGCCAGTTCTACCCTGTGAACGCACAAAGGAACAAAGTAGGCTGTATTGATGTTTGTAGCTTTATTTATGTTTATTTAATATTCTTCTAAAAAGGCATGGTAAATACTATAACATATCGATACTTTGGGCACTAACATACACTGTGCATCGTCTCTATTTAAAATTGGGAAATTTGCAAAAGGGTGTACAATTGCCTAAACAGGCCAAAAAGCCAAATTTGGAAGAACAAAATGCATTTGTTTGTTGTTAAGTACTACTACCTCTTTATCAAACATATCTTTTCAACAAAGTTGCATGTTTGTAACAAGCCGTCACAAAATATAATGAAATATAATAGGGTTATTAGTATAGTAGCGTGATCCAGCATGCCGGATTTGCTCGAGTCGTGCGTCGGATCATACGAG
>JAUMHA010426370.1:0-10111 GCA_032359765.1 Saxidomus gigantea | reverse complement strand
ATTCAAATCAGACGTGTTTTAGACTGATCGCGTAAAATGAAGATTAAAGTTTACAAAAAGAATGAACCTTTTTGAAAAAACAGAAAAGAACAGAATACAACAGAACATATCGAAAGAGTAACACAATAAAGAATAGACCTACTTAATAGAAATAAAACAAAACGAAACGAAACAAAACAAAAACATTAAACAAAACAACAAGAAACGAAATCAAACGGAACGAAACAAAGCGATGAATCATAAGCTCATTTCAGCTTAACAGGACGTATACATGCCATTTTCGGAAATAAAGAAACGCGTTGCGACGGTTGTTTTATATCTGTTAATTTTCCCCCATGATTATGAAAATACTTACTTAAACTTAGAAAATGAATCATACCTTTGCATATTCGTTGATTCATATGCCTAGCTGCAAACAGCTGTTTCACCAGAAACCATGACAGGTTGGCTACCTGGCAACGAGGTGAATCGAGCTACACGATAAAGCAATTAAACCCACTTGCGCCCGGCAATCATACCCAGGGTCTTAGAAATGCTACATATTCTTCGCAATAAATTCAGAACTTCCAGGATGGTGATGCTTATATGTAAAAATCAATGTTAACAATTATACTCTTTCATTCGCAATTAGATCTGTTCAACAGTTGGCTCGCGTAAAGCAGGCATAAGATCCCTGCGTGATGTCGTAATCGAAATAGTGCGAATTAAACAAATATTTTTGAAAATAAATTAACGCTTCGAGACAAGTAGGAATTTGATGATAACGAGAGTATATTGTAACCGTGCAGTCATTCTTCACGTTTTGTATCCGCCTTTGATGAACTAACTCGTAGATTCATGACATCACTAAAGTGTTTGCAAGTTCCATGTAAACCATCAATTAGTTTATCCTTAGCCAACAATTATGACCATTATATTGGTAAGCCCCGTTATATTAGTTTTAGACTTTGAAAAAAATAACAAAACAGATTTGCTAGGTGACAGTATTGAATCAATGATATATATGGTAAAAAAAGGTCTTGCGACAAGGCGTATGATTCTGAATATCTCTAGAATGGCCGAATTAATTTTATATATTCATATACCAAATGAAAGCAATATTAAACCTACCTCCTGATATTACTCTTGTAGGATTTTCGAATGAATAATTGGTTGTTTTAAAGATATAACTGACGTAGGGGTCGTCACTTAAAAGTAAAAAAAATGGCAATTTGTTTTGTTTTTGAAATGAGTTCTTTTTTCAAAACAAATGTGATATACCGAACGAAATTTTGTTGGAATTGATTAAATCTTTGTTGATACTGATTTGTAAAGTATTACTGTCGTTATTACTGTCTCCGGTCTTCTACAGGTCAAAATCGCCGCTAAACCGCTATATTTGTGACTTTTGAGTGGCGATTCAGAAAAATAGCGGTTTGCCGGCGATTGGGAGCCTGTAGAAGGATGGGGACAGTAATAACAGCAGCGATGCTGTAATGGTCTTTTTTTAACAAATCGGTATCAACTCGTTTAATTTGAAAACTGAAATGACCTTGTGCTGATCGAATACCAGCTGCATAAAGTTGGTGCAGCATTGTGAGAGAATCTTCATCCAGTTCCAGGCGGCTTTTGTGTATAGCACTATCTGCATGAACCAACAATAATGCCAAATAAACACTTCAAATGTACAATAGCAAAATTGTCATTGCACTAGACAATATTTGCACAGAATTCTGCACATGAAAATTCAGTACTTATCACGTACACTTATTATTTTTTTCAGACCGTGAAAACCAGTCAATGTTGATCACGTGAGTTGTTTTACCTATTTCCCCTACTATGGACACAATGTTTTACATAGCTGCATAGAACGGGCTTTAATGTGGAAATAATGTAACAAACCCTTTACAAAGCCTTTATCACTTGTATTGGTGTCCCCATTCCATTTATTTCATTTTATGATAAAGGTTTCTTCATTAGTTATCAGAAGTTACATGTATGATGGGCGCTGTCTGACTTTAGTAAACCGTTCGGCTTAGTCGGCGTGGCAACGTATTATGTTACATTTTCTTAACAGCCAGTTGTGTATTTAGCCTAAAGTATTTTGTTTTCTTAATATCAAAGCTAGCAATTTAAATGCAATTCTTGCATGTGAACCCCATTTGCTGTGAAGTCCTTCCTAACCACGACCACACTTTCAAAACTTTATCCGGAAGTAGTCTTTTGGTTTCGGTATCGAGTCAATATCTGTCTCGAGGTATTCAGTATATAACATATGAACATGATTAACACAGTTTTGTTTGATTTGTTTTTACATTCTTTTACCACCAAAAGAGGTGAAAGTGGTGCTGGTAAAACAGAGAGCACGAAGAAAGTTATCAAATATTTTGCTATTGTGGCCGCCAATATCTACAAAAAGGGAGAGCAGCCAAAAATAGACTCTAAAGCACAAGACTCCCCATACGCCGTAAGTGTCTGGCTAGAGATTTAACGTGTACAGTCAATTACTGTACTGTACACGTTAGCCTCTTTGAACTGTCTCACTGTTCCGACTGTGCTTATGAGTTTCTCATATCTTTTGGTAGGACAATTTTTACACAGTTCAGACTATTTTTGGAGTGTTGTGTAAACAATGTCTTACAATTACGCATTGTATGAGATGGATCAGTGAAACATTTCTTCAAAACGGTGCGTTATTTCGTCTGTCATGTGAGAAATTAAATGCGATTCTCTTTGAAACCCGTGTCTTGGCCGTTGCTTGGACTGATAAAGCAAAGCCAAATTTTGATATAGTGAAGTTCACAATTAACTGTGTACGCATTTAATTTCTCTTTAACATGACGCAAAATAATTGTTTTATTAATTTCAAGGCAAATTGATAGAAATTCGTATATGATTATGTCATGAAATATTATAAACATTTTAATACAGAGGAGAATCCGGTGCTGGTAAGACTGAGAACACGAAGAAAGTAATTATGTACTTTGCCAAAGTAGCTGCACAACTTCAGAAACCCACCGAGGAGGACAAAGAGGCCCAAGTCAAGAAGGTTGTCTTGTATACTTAACTATAATAGATTGCACGAAACGATAGGTCTGCAATACAGCACAAATTTGGCTAACCTTTATATTATTTTGGAATATAAAATGTTAACAATGAAAACAACAATAAAATCATTAAGGATATGCTGCAGTTTGCTACATTAACCAACTTTACATGCAAATTGTTTATAATTAAACTAGCCATGCATGTATTTCACTTCCAAACTGTTTAGGTTTTCACAGACTATTGCCTGTCAGTGTTATAAAAGAAGGCGTGACTACCTCTATGCATGTTTCCTGTCATTGTTTTCTACTACTATGGCTAAAATGGAAAATTTGATTTTACCATTTTCATTTTATCAAAAACAGTAACACTCAAAAAGTAATTTCAAAACATTTAGTTTTCAGTGATGACAAAGACCACCAGTATGGCATGTTAAGAAAAAAACGTAGTATTTACAAACATGCATCTTAGATACACAATATAAACACGTTAGAAATCTTTACCAATTGCCATAAATGTAACCAAATTCCACAAGCACGAGTTAAACAAATGTTCCATTTTAGTTATAATGTTCTGTCAGTTAAGCAAACATGTTTCAAGCAAACATGTTTCAAAGTTCTTTCACTCAATCCTTCGTTTGATTACCCTATCAATGTAGCAAACTGAACAGTATGAAACACTCGGCTTTCGTGCAAGATGTTAGTCTAAAACCCTGAGTTATAGTGACCCCGAGTGACCCCCTGTTTACAACCTTTCACTCTGTTATAGAAACTTCAGAAACCAGACGGAAGATGACAACATCCCTGCTGACCGTATTTAATTACTAACATGTGTATTTAGTTAACAAATTTGCTGTGACACTGAGTGCAACATCCCTTAAGATTTAGATTTAATAGTTGATAGATTAGTAATTCATAAGAGCACTTATTAGTAGTTTCAGTATTCGTAAAATTTAATATTGTATTTACTTGTATATTAGTATAAATCATGTTTGTCTACAATTATCTTAGTATATTACATATTATGTAAAGTTAATAGTTCAGATTGTAAGATATATATATGTTGATTCTTTAAAAGAAAATAGGCTAACTGATGTTATACATGTACTTTGTAAAGTACAAGAAGATATACTTGTTTCAGCAACTTTTAGCAAAACATAACCGACATATTTTATTTTCTCTTTCCCTTCCTTTTCCACTTACCACTTTTACACTTTCCACTTTCAACCTACCATTTTCAAACTTCACCATCGATTCACATATTTTCACATTACCAAACTAACCAATTCCTTTTTTCAAACATAATACTACCTGATTCTCATTCCTACCCACGAACCCTTTACCCTACCCAAAATACAGGTCACGAATTATTCCGTGTTCTCCGGCGGCTGAACAACACAACAGTAACCATCCAGCGATAAAAGAACCTCAAGAAGGCGTAAGTCAGTGTGACCCTTGAACGCACCATAGAATGGATACCTAATGCTTACCCGAGACATTGATATTTGTAGTTTACCTCGGGTTTCTTTACTATTTGATCAGTTTTGTTTTGAACTTTCTTTGAGTAGATACAATCTAGAATCTGGTGTTACTGTTTCTACTTGAACGTTTGGTGTGAAGTTATACCAGCTTAAACTTCATTTTTCATATTTACCTTCCTTGTTTGAACGATTAACGAACATTTAATCGTTTAAAGTTTGATGTGAAAATGTATTAGTTTTACACACCCTTTCTTCACCTTTCCCAAAATTATTTGATAGCTTTAACTTTTTACCACAGTTTGATGCTACTCTATTCCAGTTTAAAACCCTGTTCTACATTTACTAAACTTGTTACAAAAACTAAACAAACGTTGTCCCGCTGCAAAGCTTAAAAAACAAAGATTCGAAACCGTTTTGTACCATATTTACTATACTGCAAATAGTTTCTTCCCTTCAACTTATTACTTTTAATGCGTTTAGCAGTGTTTTATTAATATATTAACAGTCTTAACTCCAGATCAAATAAGTTTTTCTCTGTTCAGATTTTAAAACAATGTTCGAGCCTAACACTACCTTTTATTGTTTCATTGAGTCGTTAGTGTTCAATTCATTAAAGCGATTTGAGCTTTGCAGGATACAGCTTATGACTACATTTTACTTCAAGATAAATATTTTGATTGCTTAGCAAAAGAAAACAAACCACGGGACTAACACTAAACACGCGCCATGTTCTTAAAAGAACAGGAACATCACGGGGCATACTTGATTCACCAATTAAACAATTTCCTTTAATCGAGCAGCTACATCTTGCAGGGTACACTAGAAGATCAGATAATTCAGGCTAACCCCGTGTTAGAAGCCTATGGCAATGCTAAAACAACCAGAAATAACAACTCCTCTCGATTCGTAAGTAACCGATCCATCCGAGCAGGTAGATTCCCCCTAACTTTTGTTTCCAAATTCCTCGGTAGTATGCAACCAAATGTCTATATGCTGATAATCCTAACGGTTTATTTATTCTACCCTGAACTCCTGAGAATGCCTTGATGGAAATACATGCACATATCCTACTCTAATAACCCTTTGCATAGAATTCACTTATTTTATCTCAAACCAAAATCTATTAACTTATAGACCTACTTGAAACTAGAATACAGAATACCCACTTGTACAATAATCAACTTGATTCCAATTTATCTAGATGCATGAGATCCCTACATGTTACATGTGTTACATATAGATACATTTCTATAAGGAACACTACATTTTTCAACAATTAGCACGTGTTTCCCTTCTCAATTTCAGCCTGTAACCGCTCTACATTTCCTATTGGACATCATATGTCAATGAATTTAGTGTCATGTTTAGATTTTGGTTTCCCATAGATAATATCAAGATACATATTCTAAGCACCTACCCTTCCCTAAACTATCGCATCACTACTATTTTTTTATTCATACGAATGCCCCCTCGCTTCTTTTTCAGTGAGATAATGACCATACAGAAATCCCCTTTTTATATTTCATTAGTGTGATGTTATATTTACTTTCCTTTTGTGTTAACCTTTCTTTGCTTGCTGCGCATATTTAGGGAACTTTGGAAGATCAAATCATTCAAGCAAACCCCGTGCTAGAAGCTTACGGCAATGCTAAAACTGTCAGAAATAACAACTCGTCAAGATTCGTAAGTAGCCAATGAGCGAGACCTTCAGCAGCGTGACGGACACACCCTTGTACTAAACCTCAAATCACCATTAGTACCATTGATTGCAGTGTTAACCATTTGTACTGATAACTAGATAAATTTAACCCTTTTTCTACATTCCCTTGTCAATCCTATGAATCATAAATCCCCAATACTTTCGAACCCTTCCTCAAGCCTTGCATAACAACCTTCCTTTGAATTTAATCGATATAGCAAAAGAGGACAGCTGACTTGCCATTACTTATAAACATTTGCTCCATTATTTACTAACGTTTTATCAACAAACATAGAAATTCAGAAACAAAAGTACAAGAAAAGAAATAAAGTATAGCGTAAAGCGATCCTCTTTTGCTACATGTTGACTGATTGTTATATGACCATTTAACCATACTTTCCTGTGTGTTACCATCCTTTAGCGTACTCTAGAAGATCAAATAATCCAGGCGAACCCGGTTCTTGAAGCATATGGTAATGCTAAGACCGTTAGAAATAACAACTCTTCCCGTTTTGTAAGTACCCCGTTTAGCTGTATGGTATACTCAAGGGGTAAAGCATGAATTAGATTACCCCGTTTAGATTTACAGCAACAGTTAAGTTTTCTTCTCTAACACATTATCCTTTTTGTTAACCTTATTATTTTCTTTTCTTTCCTCTTCCTCCGTGTGTGTTTGAATGCTGTAGGGAAATCTAGAGGATCAGATCATTCAGGCCAACCCGGTGTTGGAAGCTTTTGGAAACGCAAAGACAATAAGAAATAACAACTCGTCAAGATTTGTAAGTATAAATTCTGTAACACGAGTGTTACTATGGCGACCATCTTCACACACTTACAACAATTACAAGAAATTTTACTGGTTATCATGAAATTTAACATGCCATTTAATAATTTAGAAGTATATTGTTTTGCCAAATAAATGGTTTCATAAAACGTTGGAATAAGCAATGAACTTTTTTATTTGCTTTTTATTAATCTGTGAGTGATATTATGGCTTTGCTTAGTATAAGAAATGTTTACGGAACGTTGAGACAAATTCCTATAAGTAATACATTGATTTATTAGTAAATAAATTTAGCATGCTAAAACATTTTATAACAGACTATTGCAGACATTTTTTGTCATTTTGGAAAGAAGTTCAGACGTACCATTCGTTTAGCCTGAAAAACTAAAACATTCCATGATAAATTATGTTACTGAACTCCAAGCAAATACCTGAAAGAACTGCCACAAGGTTTTTAACTAGATTTAGACAAAGTAGTTCCCTATCTGCATGCCTTTATCCCCATCCTTTGGAGTGAAATCCCATCTTTATTTTTTAAAAACGTAAATCATTTGAGCATGCTATAAATGTCGGTACAAACGTATCGGTGCTTATTTAGTATTTTTTCAGAAAGTAAGCTTATCGAGAAGTCAAAATATATGACATATATCTATATCATATAAAATAACACTTTAAATTTAAATTGACTGTATTTACTGTATATCAAAAAATTACGTTTAAGTGTAACCAGTAGAATGTGTATTTGTTTTAATTCTAATAGGTGTGCATTATTCTTAATTCGAATACTTCAAAAAAACTGTACAATTTTAATCAAAACAATTTTACGTTTGTTAGTTTCAATTTAAATTACAAAAAAAGTTAAGTTTTCAAATTTTTGACAGTTGGTTTAATTTAATCTGGCAACAAATGGTTGATCGTAACTGTACATGTGTAATTTTACGATATTCAGAACATTCTCAAACATAAATCTGCAGAACCTATTTACCATTTATTCAGGGTAAGTTCATCCGTATCCACTTTGGACCGACTGGAAAAATTGCCGGAGCTGACATTGAGACATGTAAGTTGGCCTTCTACACTAGCGTGAATTGATTTCCCTTAAAGACATTTATACCATCGTTCTCCCCAGCAAAATATCATCACTTTTTCAGTATTAATAATGCACCGTAATTTCTATCGTATATAATAGAGCTTAAGTACATTTCACCAACATTCAGTACTACAGTTTACTGACTAATCAAATTCAACTTTCAGACCTTTTGGAGAAGTCTCGTGTGACGTTCCAGCAATCTGCCGAGAGAAACTACCACATTTTCTACCAGTTGCTCTCACCAGCTTTCCCAAAAAACCACGGTAAGCAATATTTTTATCACGTTTTTGTACCTTGTTTCTCTCTTTTTCACCTCTTTCTTTCATGAAAGACAAGACAAACTGAAATGATATTGGTCATCCTTTGAACTGTCGTAAAATAAATATTGAGCTATGAAATTACTATTTAGCTACTGAATTTCACTCTTTAACTAGAGTTTTACGTTTGTCTCGTTTGAAATTTTTTGCTGGATAACTGAGATATATAAACACATATTTACACTGACCCATCAAGGCATATACATTGTAATTGCAGTAGTAATGAACACTATGCGCATAAAATTTTATACTTAAACAAGTACAATATTTCTGACTATGGTACTGTTAAAATGCCTTTGCACTAAGCCATACACACCCTTTGGTCATTGTTTTCAGAGGTGTGCTTGGTGTCGGCGGATCCAGGCCTGTATTCATTCATCAACCAGGGCGTGCTTTCAGTCGAAGGCATTGATGACACTGAAGAAATGCACATCACCGACGTAAGTGCAAACAATTAAGATAATAATTAATAATCATTTAAGATTTTGTGGAATAAAGTCATTAAGTTTTATAACTTTATGTATGCCCAAACAATCAGCTTGTTAGTTATTGCATTGTTTGACTTTTTAATCCGTAGTTAAAATCTCGGGAGCTCAGGCTGTGTAAATTAAGCAACAAACAGAGGATTATGTTTCATGTTTCAGGAAGCCTTTGACATCCTTGGCTTTACGATTGAAGAGAAGACCAGTATGTTAAAATGTACTTCCGCTATTATCCACTTCGGTGAGATGAAGTTCAAGCAGAGACCGAGAGAAGAACAGGCCGAACCCGACGGAACAGCAGGTTTGTAATTATATTTGTGTTAACCAACGTGCGGCATTACATGAAGCAAAACACGATCCTTTATTGTGTAAATGTATTATCATTCGAGGTGTCAAACTTCATGTAGACACAAGTGACAGGTTGAATTATGCCGTAAAATATGACAGTTCAATAGTTTGGCCTTTTTGTCATGCATTACATTTGACTCGGTGAAAGTTAACCTTCCTTCGATCAAATACGATTTTGGTCCGGCCAATACAAAACCATATATTGACCTCTGTCTAAATCTCTTAATTATATATACTGAAATGGTCCTTGCAACTGTGGCATATTTATAGATATGCGATACAGTGTATATGCTTACCCATGTGTATGCGTCAAGTTATGCAATATGTCATTTCGGGCACCTGAAGTCATGCCAGTTTATGAAATATGAAAAAAATGTTTTGACCATCTGGAAGTTCATCATCTCCCGAAACTGTTAAAACGATACTTTAAGTCATGGCATCGTTGGGATCAAATACAGATTGTTTAATATTTTCATTTACACTGCCGATACTAGTACTTGAATACTGGTTGCCACACGTAAGCTTTTTATCTGTATTTCAGAGGCCGAGAAGGTTGCCTTCTTGCTTGGTATTAACGCTGGTGACTTGTTGAAGGGTGTTCTGAAACCCAAGATCAAGGTCGGTAATGAATTCGTGACACAGGGCCGTAACAAAGACCAGGTTGTGTACTCAGTGAGTGCGTTGGCTAAGTCTCTCTATGATCGTATGTTCGCATGGTTGGTCAAGAGAGTAAACAAGACTCTCGACACAAAGGCAAAGCGAAACTACTTCATTGGTGTGTTGGACATTGCCGGTTTCGAAATTTTTGATGTAAGTATTAGAAAAGATAGGATACTTATCTTAAATTGTATCTACAAATGGTGAAGTACTACATTTGTTTATTAAGG
>JAUMHA010426359.1:0-10111 GCA_032359765.1 Saxidomus gigantea | reverse complement strand
GTAGGAGTTATAAAGTCCTACGTAGGAGTTATAAAGTCCTACGTAGGAGTTATAAAGTCCTAATTAGGCTTTTTTATCTCCTACGTAGGAGTTATAAAGTCCTACGTAGGAGTTATTCTTTTTTATAGAACATTATGAATTGGCGCTAGGACGCTTCCGTACTATTCACATATTACATCATTTATTTAAATGTTGTAAAACTTAAGTTATAAATAATATATTATCTTCTGAAAAAAAAGTTGTTTTCGGTCTGTATATACTGTTTTACAGTCTCTTTTCAGTTATTTTCGGTTGTTTCCGGTCATTCTATGCACCCGGTTTTATCCAAACAGAAGGTGCCTTACGGCGTGAATTTCTCATTTAAAAAAAACAACATTCTACTCGTCATTTCATTAGCGGTTGAAGACTTCCCAAACTTCCTGTCAAGAGCGAGTTTAATACAGCTGGTTCGAAAAAGTGTGTATTCTCTCGAGACTAGCAATCATGTTTTCAAAATTTCAGTTTACATGGCGTCTATTCACAGACATGGTAACCACGTTATTATTGTCCATTCTACGGAATACAAAAACATAACATTTCCAGGTAAATGCTTGTTTTGTATGTTTATGTGATAGACATAACACCTGCATGGAGATGCATTAAATGGACGAATGACATGTTCATGTACATATGTGATGTGAATAAAAACAGTATCTGTAAACCAGTCTACGGGGTCGAGTGGTTGACCGGTAGTCATTTAACCGCTTACTGATAGAGGGCAAACGATTCAAGCCATGCTGCAAACCTATCTCTTCTGATGAAAAAGTAGACTAGTTACTAGTCTGATAAAATTTATGTTTTTTCAATATACTATATTTAATGCACTATTTCCAGTCTATTTTATATGATTTTGCTTTGTATACGGGGCAGTTTTATCACCTGAAATCGGCGCTGGATAGTAGACTGGCTCTAGAACAAAACAGTGAAATATTGTTAGTAAAAAGGATATTTCAGGGCCTGGTGACCAGGCTAATGAAAAGGTACAGGATGGGAGTCCCTATACTAGTCCTTTTCAGAAAAATATTTGGATAAACTGTGAGCATGTAAATAGCTGAAATAGTGTTGAAACGGACACAAAAACCCCAAAGAAAGAATAATGTCTGTGCTATTTCAAGAACTAAACAAAGTGTACGCATCACGATCACATTACACGGATAACGTATAAGGACATTTGCGGCTGAATTTTTCGGTTGGTGTGATTTCAATTGATATATTTGTACAATACTAGATTTGTGCTAAATTCACTGCCAATGTATTGGTTTCTTGACCTATATCTGTATATACTAATTATTCTGCCATTTATCGTCTGCAAGTCTGAGTTGTTTTCTTTTCATTCTATGTATTCAAATTTAAATGCAAGGTTAGCGTGTGTGTTTTATGTCGTGGTTCTTAACTAGTCTAGAGTGTCTACATTTCGATTAATTACGCGTTATTCCCCTGTAACTGTCACTTAGGTTGTCTGCAGATAAGATGTGTAGCACTAAGTGCTAGACCTATGTATTTTATTGTTTTTCTTTGATTTTTAGCTGTCGGGATGGTGTCGGGGGATTCTATGATGGGAATGGTTCAACATGAAATGAATGAAGAAGAAATGAAGACGACTGAACTGGTCGATAGGCTTACACAACGAATGCATAATCTCAAGGTAGCCAGGAAGTTGTTTGAGATTTAAAGCTGAATTTCTGTGTCAAGAATGTTGGAAGGGCATAAAGTGTTACAAATGTATCTCTGTCAGTCCGTACATGCGTGAGTGCGTAAGTTTCAAATCAATAACGGACCTCTTTTCGACTAAAATTTAAACAAAATGGTGGTTTCACATCAGTTACTTTTGTATTAAGGTTGCATATATTTAATTCAGAATGTAGGTTTTAAAAGAACATACAAAAGCAGGTCAATTTCGATTTCTGTTACTATATATAGATTTTACAGGCGTTATTGCCCCGTTTCAATTTGAATTTCAGCAAAAATGGTGGCTATTGAAGGGTTTCATTATAACATTAGATTCAGATATAAGTGTAAGTTTTTACGATCATAAATACGGGTCAAGTTCTATAATGATTACAATTTTTAATTGTTACACAAGCTACAGTCGCAGTATCTCACGAAGGGTTTAGCTGTACTCGACGGCTGTACAGAGCTTATGCCATGGTGGTTTGTCCGTCGTCCGTCCGTCCGTTAACCATTCCTTGATGAGCATCTACATTTCGCAAGTTTCATTTGACTTCATGGAACTTACTGATAAGTTTCCCTGCAACTTGAAGTTGTTACCTGGTGCTTTTTGGTTCATCTGGTCAAAGGGCAAGGCCATAGTGACCTCAGATAGTAATGCCTTGTAACAATCTACAGGTCAGAACTTTCTTTCAACTTTCATAAAACTTTCTTAGAAAGTTTCCTGCAGCAAGTTAATGATCGCTATTGTTTTTGGGGTCAGTTGGTAAAAGGTCAAGGTCACAGTGACCTCCATTTGATTTTCCTTAATAACAATCTACCGATCAGTTTTCATTCAACTTTTATTGAACTTGCTCAGAAAGTTTTCTGTTACGTTTTGATGATCTCGATTAATTTTGGGGTCAGTGGGTAAAATGGCAAGGTCACAGTAATTTCCTTTAGGCTTTCCTTGATAACGCGCTACAAGTTACAGTTTTTATTCAACTTTCAAAAAACTTGCTCAGAATGTTGCCTGCAACAAGTTTATGATCCATATTGTTTTTTCAGATCAGTGGGTCAAAGGTCAAGGTCACAGTGACTTCTTTAGCGTTTCTTTGATAACGCTCTACAGGTCACAGTTTTTATTCAACTTTCATCAGACTCGCTCAGAAGGTTCCTTTTAACATGTAGATGATCCGTTTTGGCGTTTTGGGTTAGTAGGTGAAAGGCCAAGGTCATAGTGACCCGAACTTTGAAAAACAGAATCGCTCAATATCTTGAGATCTATTTGACCCACAATCTTCAAACTTCATAGGATGGCTGGTCTTACCAAGTAGATAGTCCCTTTCGTTTTTGAGGTCAGCGGGTCAAGGTCAAAATTAAATCTGCTAGCTTTTCCTGGGTAACATTGCAAACGATTTTCACAACATTTACTCAGAACAGCCCAATCAGACCAGAAGAGTGATACTGGCCCTTTTGGGCATCTTGTTTGTTACATTTCACTATTTTTTGGAAGAGTTAAATCGTTAATGGCGTTATTGCGAAAGCGAGAAGCGGCTATTTTCGCAGATTATTCCGCCCCAATTTCATTTCACATTTAATTCATTGATACCACAAAAATTAATAATAATTTCTGCGGCGCTACACAAATACATTATTAATTTTCCTTGTTGTACCATTTACTATATAGTACATGTATGTTATAAACAGTTGTCTTATCTTCTATTAGCTCTAGAACGGATTAAGCTTTCTGGAGGGAAAACATTTATGATATTTCCAAGAACTCCTCTGCACGCTTTCACACCGTTATAGCAAAACATAAATGTAAAATGTGTAAATCATCTAGCATATAAAAAATGTACCAAGTCGGAAATCTGACAGACAGGTTAAATGCAGTCTTCTGAAAAAAGGACACTACTAATAAGACCTTCGTTATAGCTTTACGAATGTCCGTTAATAGTGTTAACAAGATCCAATATACAAGACTATGGAGGGCCAATCAGGACTATAATAATCATATAGTCCTTCTATATGTACCATAAACGATATTGACTTAAAACCTTATAACTATCTTTGACTGATAAGATTGTTCAAGAAATGAGGCTAATACCTATTACCTAAATTGTAAGCAAACTGATTGGACGTGATACTATCGTAACAACTCGTCATAAGCATGATAGGCTCGCTGAGTTAACAAATTATGTTTAATACATATAGTAAAACGTATAAATTCAAGTCCAACTTTTTAAAGCCCAGCAGATCAGATGTCTCGAACTCAGATACACAAACAACTGAGCTGTTTTAAACAAGTGTCAATAGGTGTATTATGCAATATAGACAGCTAGACACTAAACTTTAGTTTTCACATGTGTGCATTTCATGTAAATAATTCAGATTTGACTATAAGAATCCATGCATACTTATTTCAGATCAACGGCACTATCGAACGAATCCACGGTGTTCCTGGACCGGCAATCATCAGTCTGACGGAAGATAAGCACGCCGACTATATTGTTGTTGGCTGCCGGGGCAAAGGTTCAGTGCGCCGTACGCTTACCGGCAGTGTGACGGACTATATCATGCACCACTCGCACGTTCCGGTCATTGTTGCAAGGCATAAGGATCATATAAAGCATCATCATGGATTTCACATTCATAACCCTTTCCACAAGAAACACGAGGAAAATAATTCTGCTTAAAGGGCGTTTTCCATGACACTTAAGATGCTAAATTTGTCCGTGAGAGGCGAAGTTAGTGGCGTAGTTAGTGGCGTCAATACGTTAATTACGTTAAAGGGAGACGTGGGTATTGAAATAACTTGTAAATTTCGTTCCCTATACGAATGATACTTAACTTGTCCGTAAGTCATTAATTTCATCCACAGAGATTGTTGATATACCGATAGTGCTTTAACGAATTTGCATCTCGCTTTCTTTATTGTATGAATTCAGTTATTCTGATTTCAGTTTTTGTTTCCTAAAGACAGCGACTGATGTCTTACGTAATAACAGCTTTATGGGGGGAGTGTTGTCGTTTTACAGAGGGAGTAAGGTCATTACTTTCTATGTTTCATTAAAAGTTTACAGTTTAGTCAATAAAGTTTTCTACCAATCCTTTAAACCATGACGTTTTGTTTTTTGGATAATTCATCTTTCTTATTTCTGAGAAGGTTTTTATTTCTAAACAAGCATTTAATTAACTTTTATGTAAAAATGTCCAAGTCATTTATGTTTAATCAATGCTCTTATTTCACTTTCTATAAGAGGCTTAAAGCTGCTCGCTCTCAGTTACGGTCGAAAAAAATATTTAAAAAAAAAATGGTCATACTTATACATAAATATAAAACTAAAGGCTAGAATCAAAATATAAGCAAACATCTAGGTAGGAATTTGCAGAAAGCGATTGAAAATGTCGGTTACACGGCACCGCTACGCTATATGTTTATATTGAAATTTCAAAAGCGTTTGCAACGCTTTTGAATTTGGTAGCGTATTATTTGAAATTTAGAAATATATGTGACAGGAATTTATACTGGAGCCTTTTTATATGAATATATGTTATAAGATACGTTATTTAAATACAGATTGAAGAACTTTATATTTTTACCAAAATCTGAGAGCGAGCTGCTTTAATTCTAATTGCTGTGCACTTCGCGGAAATCTAGGCTGTTGGCACTTTACTACATGTAAATCATGTTCTTTCCTGTTGATTGCAAAGTGTTTCCAGATTCCATGATGCAGTTGTCTCAGATAAAATTTATTGTTTCCGGCGTTTGTGAAGTTACTGCAGAGAATATCTATGCATAAAGCTACCTTATTAAAATTTAAGGTTCATTAATCTCTTGTAAATGTCGTTTTAAACCCTTAGGGTCGGTTGGAAAATCGAAGATAACGAAAGTAGCAGAAAAAAATGAGAACAAACTGTAAACCGGATTACATGCATGCATGTATATAAAGTGTTTCTTGTCCATGCTAATGAGACAAAACATGCCTGCTCGGGTGATATGAGATATTGTCAACTCGAAGAAAAAATAGCACCCCTTACGTTAGCTAGCATCTTTTTACTTAAAGATTAAGCAAGAGTCTGGAAAATGTTAATCAGTTATAAAATACTTTTTTTTCATTCCGATGATTAATTGATTATCCCATGTCTGTGGTCTATCCTTAAAAATCTTAGCTCTTCCCCGTGAACAATTGGATACAATAAATCACGGTCTCGGGACATCTTATTATTCCTAATTTACGTGCTTTGTAACAAAGCCATTTATTCGTAAACTGAACTGTGCTTTATTGCATTTATTGTGTAATAAACTTAACAAAAACGTTTTTAGGCGAAGCCTGATTTTTCCCGATTATTTAAATGAACGCCAAAATGCATGTATTTATCGGAGCAATGACACAAGGGCGCACTTAATTAAGAAATAAATTAAACACATTTGAATTTCACTGAAGAAGAAAGAAAGTTTTAAAATCCTTATATGCATTCCATATAAAGAACAAATTTTACTAAGGAAATCTTTGAAATTAAGAACATAATTTTATTCAGTATCAATAGAGGCGGCAACATTTGTCTGCATGAAGCTATTTCTGTGGTGGGTATTATTTTCTACTAGCTGAAAAATGGCGACTTCTCATTATCTTCATCGTATAAAAAAGGGCTTTATTAACTTTCCCAAAACATGTGCATCCATCTGTGCTATGAAGCGTTATTTATAGTAGCTTTTTTGCGTAGGCTGCGTTTCGTTTTTTGCTTTTAATGTTATTTCAGAGGGGAAACTGAGAAAGAAGTGTCTGAAAATGACAGGATAAGCAATCAGATTTGAAGTCAAATTTTCATGTGAAAATGACTTGTCTGCCAACCTCCATAGAAATTAGAACATCAGACTTATGAAATTGGAAGAGAAAAAGTGATGAATGAATGTGGTAGTCATATTGACAGGGTTACGATAAAAGCCACTCCTCCGTACCACGTGCAGTTGCAAAACGGTCAAAATAGTATAATAGAGCTAGGTGTGCAACGTACTCATATATACTGAAGCGAAAAAGAAACGCAGGGTAACAAAATATGTAATAATATCAAAATGGCTATGTGTAGAAGTATGAAAATCGGTCAGATAATTATCTCGGTTACTGTGCTCATCGACCTAAAATCTATCAAAACCATTTTAAATAGTAAGTGCATGATATCACTACTGTTACCCTGCCTTTCTTTTTTGCTTTAGTATACTATGTCCGACGAGATCTAATTGTCTTTGTCTAATTTAACTTGCTGCGTGCACTAATGTTATCGAAGAGACAGTGACAGAATTCAACAATATAAAAATACATTCTTGAGGATTGTCCAAAGTAAACTCTACTTGTATTCAAGGATGAAGACTGAAAAAGACTTAAGAATTTAATGCGAACGTATTACAAAATTATATCTTAAACCGTTATTCAATACAATTTGCTTTTACATTGTAACCATATACATTATGTTTTGCCTTCTCTTGTATCGCACAGGCTGCATAATTCTACCGAAAATAACGCAATGTTGATAATAACTATGTAATCTATCTCTCTTTATATCAGTGTTGAGGAATCAAATTCAAGACACAATTTTTAAAACGCAGTAAATTGTGCAACTCCATTACAAAGCTGTAGAAAAAAGGATTGACACGCACATAACAACATGACCTTTAAGGATAGTCTATCTACTCATATATGCAGCAACGAAATTAAAGTTGCGCATGTTTTAGGGGATTTTCGACACAAAATACATATCATTATGTAACAGGGGAAAAGCGCCATTTATTCATTCGTGATTCGGATTTGACTGTTATATATTACAGTTGACTAAACCGTCTACACACAAATTCATTCAATGTTTCTATCACAGCTACCGTTCGAGGTCACATGTCGCGGTCGAGGTCACAACCTATGTTTGCTGTCACAGTTCTTGGCCGATGTTACAGTTCGCGGTCGGGGTCACAACCTATGTTCGCTGTCACAGTTCGTGGCCGATGTTACAGGTCGCAGTCAAGGTCACAGCATATGGTCTATGCTCTTCAAATATGGAGGAAATAAAAGTTATATAGTTCGCGATCAATATCATACTTCAGCCTAGACATACAGACGGTCATAAAGCACCAAGAAACTGTACTGACTATCAGACAGACTTGTAGCTGTTGATAATCATATGTAATAAACTATGGACTCTCAATTTTTCAGATAAAAGGACCCGCGACTGGATCGTGTTATTATTCCAAATCCATAATTATCCCGGAATATGTTGTTGATAATCAATGTCACCGTCATCCCTATCATTGTGTGACAATACTATCTACTATTTATCATTTTGATGCAGAAAAAAAACATATTAGACAAACGCCATCAAACATATTCCCTTATAACAACGGATCCGCAGTTTCCTCTTTTAGAAAAGGCAGTTTATGAAAACAGATGCATGCATTTACATTCTTACAACGTTAACGATGTCTGGAACATGACTTACGTAGTATTAACATGCTATGTTTCATTAAACCAAGAAAGGAAAGTACGTTTTACGGAAACACCAAAGATACATTATAACTAATTATTTTTCCTTGTTTACAACTATCATGAAATTAACACTGCAACTGGAATGATTCATAAAAACAAGCTTATAGATACATGTATGTTTTCACCGCACATTTTACTGTTTGTAAGCGCGCACTTTCGTGCTGTGCTTTTATTGCTCTTGAGTGGATTTAATAAATAAAACGAAAACAAGGTGCTCGAAATAAAGCATCATAAAATTTTGGAACAAATACTCAGTCTGTAGTGTGTTATTGTTAATTAAGACGTGCAGAAACCTTCCCACTTTAACAAGTAAAACTGGTTTGTTGAATAATACGTTAAGTGCAGGCAAGAGAAATAGACATGTATTTATGAGTTCTATGTTAAATCTCTCGGAAGCATTAAGTCATAAATACCGTTCAGTTTCTCAGGACGCATTAATTCAGTATGGGTGTGTTTAACCTAACTGCACTAAATTCCTAAAACTGGGCTGATACTTTTGTCAGTTGAAGAGTATCATTTATTGTTACGGGTGTGTTATTTCCTTGACTGAATACTTAAACATTAAAGATCATGACAAGGCAGCAAGGTTGCGCAGGCTAATTTTGATCTGCAGTGATCGAAAAGGCATTATAAGGCCTACTTCTGGATTTCTTGCCAGTATTTGCGCCGAAAGAATGTGTTGAGGTAACATAAATTTCAGGCAAATGATCAGTTGATTTTTTATTACTGAGTCACGTGTGATCTTATGCTCTATATGTTGTCCTTTCATATTATTTATTCATTATTTTCTTTCAATCACTTCCTGTTTTATATACGAATGCACGTTCTTTATCCAATAGCCTTCCGGTACATCTAAGTGTGTGCGTAGCTTTGCTGTGTGTCTGTTTTACAATCGTCCTTCCACACCGAAGAAATAACTTCAGTGCAAAAAGTCTCATGAATACACCAAATGTGCTTTGGCCAGGCAGTGGCACATTTTTTAATTTGAGGTAACCGATCTATTACACTTATACACAGTATGAATTCCCTCCCACCAGATAAACCACAAGGAATGTTCTAATGGTTGCCCGATTTAGTGATGTGTTGAATCGGAAACAATTTTCGAGGAAAATGGGTAAAGACTTCAGAATTTCTGTTAAACCGTTTATAAGTGCTTTCTGGATAGAAAGTTGAATTAGTAACACACTATTATTCATAGGGACTTAATTTAAGTGCTTGTGTACCGCAGAGGTATATCCGGTCCGACATTGTTTATATTATACCTAAATGTACAGGAAATATAATTTACCGTAATGTTATATGGACAATGTAGTATGGACGTAGATGAAAACACGGCTCTCAAAATGACTCAAAAGCACACAGCACTGAGTTTCCAAGCTTCAGTTTCATAGTGGCTCCTTCCAAATAATAAAATCAGAGGCAAGTATAAACTCTGCGAACATTTGAAAACTCAAATAGTTGCTTAGTCTATGATATGTGATTGTTGAGAGCGAACGTTTAGAGAAAAGAAAACCGCTATAATGTCGCATGATAAATGCTGATCAAGTGTAGTACCATGATGTTTGATTGAACTGCTTGTCTGGATTCTAGTTCCATTACATGTAATATTCAGACTGGACTGAGATCAAAGGAAAGCTTGTTGTCAACCAACCATTCAGTCAAATGTTGAAGTTCACTGGATAAAACTGTTTCAATTTGTGATTTACATTTACCAGTAACCAAATTCCCTGAATGATTGAGTATAAAGGAGAAGATTTCGTTTGTTTTAAAGAGCAGCAGACATACATGTACATGCATCAACATAGTAAATAATCAAAGGACTGAAAGTGCTGGAGGATCGATTGTCTCTGAACAACACAGTCTGCACACAAACATGTGTAAATATC
>JAUMHA010426348.1:0-10112 GCA_032359765.1 Saxidomus gigantea | reverse complement strand
CGAATGTCGTATGTTGCGCTGGCACGACATTCAAATTCTTGATGTCAAATGTCGTTTGTCGCGCTGGCACGACATTCAAACATCAGCATTTTTGTAGGTTTTAAATGTCGATTGTCCCATGTCGTGCTGGCACGACATTCAAATGCTGAATGTCATTTGTCGCTTGTTGAGCTAACTTCACGTAAATTAAAATAATCAATACATACTGTCAGAGCTCTAAAATAATAGCAGATAGATTGTCAACGAAAACAGTAAAACGTCATTGAATGAATGACAAATGAATTTATTAGCGGGTTGGAGCTACTTTAAGAATGTACTCGTGCATAGTGTGTCATACTATACTTAACAGGTTTAGAAACGCAAAGAATTCCCCCGTTAAACATTTTTATTTGAATGACGCTATTCTTTTTATTTCTATTTATAATAAGTCATTTTTGCGATGAATTATTGAAACGCTTACAAGAACTCAATTATGTTGTAGTTGTTGTGTATAGAATTTGAATAAATTTGAAACACAATAACACTGTCAAAATAAATATTTTACCACTTTTGCTTTTCTAAACCTGCAGTGTGTAATGGTTTCGAGGTTTCGTCGCCAGATCGTTTTCACCCAAATTGGATGTGCTTGGTTTATTTACTTTTCAAGATGCCAACATTTCAGAGAAAATTTAGAGCAGAAAAGAAGACATGCGTATATTAGATAAGTACAATATCAGATAGTTACAGATTTTGCTTTAATTTGTTGTGTATTTGATTTAACAAGATGCACGTATATTTCGCGTAAGGAAAGCTTATGGATGAAGTTTCTTCATGAGACCTGTTTGCGACAGGACTGCGTGTTATCTGAAAAGCCGCAGCATAAATTACATTTTGATTGATTCAACTTGAATAGCGGATAAAATAGTTCAATATTTGATACAGAAAGGTATGTCATGATTTTTTTATGATCGGGAGGAAGTGGGTAAACAGAAGTAGTACAATGCCAGCGTGATTTTCACTGAAATTGATTATGTATCATTACGCTAACATAATTTTGTAATATACGTTTCATGTAACAATTTAATGAAAGTTTTGTTTAACTATATCTGCAGGTTACAACATTTAGAGCGATTTCAGCAACGTGTGGTCACGTTAAATCGACAAAAAGAATATCAACATATCCCGTTTCTCGTGCAGTTGGTGGCGTTATACATGTTTTCCTTGATTCTCTGTCACATATATACCACAGATAATAATGCTTAGGAAAGAGATAAGTATAGTTTGCTTGATTTCAATTACTTCAGGATTGGAATGGATGTTGTGTTTTGCCCATGCGTTGTTCAAAATTTAATGACGTTGTATACTTGCTGCAGCTTTTTCAGTTTCAAATTAATACTAAATTATTTACGTTGTAACAGATACTTTTTATATATAAAATGAAAATGTTCGTGGTCCATACCAGTATTATGAGAGGTGAATGTTGATTAAGTCGTAGTGATCAAAGTGTCGTGTGAGAACACACCGTGGTGTGGTTTTGTGGCAATCGTGTCAATATTGGAATCAATATATTACTGTGTAATGTATTTAATTTTCAAAGATTCAGATCAAAAAGAAAACACGAAGCACGGGCAACCCTCTTTTAAAAACAAATACATAAGTTCGAAAAATTGTGTGGTAAGAGAAATAAAGTTCATGTACTTTACGCCTTCGTTTTTTTTTGAGTCACTTTTAAAGCAAACTAAAGAAAAAATGCATTAAGAACAACTCTAGAATTGTAGAAAGACAAATGAAAATGAGACTGTATACATTTTTGTTTAACACCTGTGTACATATACCAAGTGGTGTCAATGCAGTTTTCTGCATGACAATACATTTGAACTACATTTGTATACAGAATTTTGGTAATGCGTTCAGACTCTCCTTTAAAATGTTACTTTTGAAAGCTGAAGGTATTTGTTTTACCAAATTACTGCAAGAACATCAAATCAAGAAAAAGTAGATTGATACTGTTGTCAAGAAAGATGTTTATAGTTGCAGAGGATCGATCTTTAATGTTTTGGTAAAGTTATGTTAATAGCCCCTGTGCACATGTAATCACATTCCTTGATTGCGGTTATGCCTCGAACCATGACTGATTGATGCAGTGGCAAGAATGCACGCTTCATTCCGGCTTCACTGATTATATTATGCATCTTATAAAATAGCTAAATTCTGTTTTATAATTCTTAAGGCGTATGGAACACCGGTTTGACGCTGTTACTGCTTTATTAAAATTTACATAGTAACTTTTCGTTTGATATCTTACAATACAATGGCGTCTCTATAATTCTGAGATGGGAATCATCAGCATTTTGTTTAAAAGTAGAACATGAAAGATGTGCTAGAATTTCATAAATATTGAGCTATAATTATGAAATGATGGATTATTTATAGTACAAGAGAGAAAAGAGGACCGGTTGCCTCATCATGAGCATTATTGTTAGTACAAGAAACTAAAGAGGCCCTGTTTGCCTCATGATCATAGTATAACAATAAACTGATAGTAGGGTGACTTTCTGGCTTTAAAATATTACAATCTTGCCCCTTCCCCCCCCCCCCCCCCGGGTTTAACAAGCTGAGTCATATATCAAAATGTTGGTTTTAGTTTATGAAACTGCCGGAATAAATTGGCATAAATGGTGGCGTTCCGAAAAATCCAAGGTGGCGTCAAAGATGGCCGACCAATCTAAAAAATCCAGTTTCTGTAGAACTGTTGGTCCAGATTTTTGTTTAAAGATTGTGTTTTGGTTAAAAACATAGAAATATATTAATACATACTGAATATACGATTTTATGATATTTTTTCCATGAATTTAGTAAAATTTATGAAAAAAAATGACAATTTTACCTATGAGAATGAAAATATTTTGGGTTATGAGAGGTAGAGGTATATTTTAACAGCAGTTATTTTTTTACCAATTTGATACATTTCTGTGACAATAAATAAAATATGACTTATGGCTTATCAAAATAGTTATATTACAGCAGTAAAAAGAAAACAAAATCTTAATGCACTTGCATTTTAAAGTTGGTGGGGTAATTTCACATGTATTTTCGCTCTTAATATACATTGTTTATTTGAACATTTTATTAATTTCACCTTCAATATTTTGAACTTCAAATAGATAGTTTCCAGCTTAAATGTTCAAATTTTAATATGCAAATCATTTATAGACTCCAAGATTGCTTCCAAAATGGCCGCCACTTAGACTAAAATATGGTCAAACGTCAGGGTACTGGGCACTTGGAGTGTACTTTTCTTATATTGATATATTCTTTACCAGGTTATATGCACAACTGTTTTCCAAAAGACACATTCATTCATTTGAATTCAAATATGACTAATACTTTTGACTGAAATTTTTTTTAACAACATGGTCGGGTTTGGAAAGCAAATACCATTATTACCTTGTTACACACAAATAATAGCTGAACACTCGAAGTGCTGAAAACTGGTACTTATTTCGTCTTCACTTTTCATACTGTTTCATCATATAATTGTTTTAACATCATTTCTAATTGCTTTAAAAATGTGGAAATGAATAGAAATATAGATAGGACAAAATTGATGAGAAACATTTAACCATATCCCCTGTTCAAGTTTTGAAATGGGAAAATTCAAATTTAAAACATGTAATTAATGTAAAACCCAGATAATTGTATACATATAAATCATGAATGAAAGGTACACTCTAAGTGAATCTCAGTACACTTAGTATCTGCCTTCATGGCAAAGTTGTTAAGATTACTGACTTGTAATCACAAAACCTCTTACTGATGGAGGGTCATGGGTTCGAGCCCTGCGACCAACCATGACTGTTTATATGATAAATTGGCAGTTTCTTATGGAGGATAGGGGTCTAGTACTGGTCCTTCTAAGAAATGATGGTTAAGCAAATTGCCCGCCTGCTTATGACTGAAATGATGTTGAAAAACGGGCGGTAAACTTAAAACTAACCGAACTTAGTATATGATATATTGAACACTTTTTAATCTACATGTATTTCAAATGTCAGCTTAAGCGTAACAAAATGTTTTGAAAGTGCACTGGGAATAAATAAATGCACTAAGTCAGACTGCCTGCCACAATGTATCTGACATGGGGTTATTCACCAAAGCACTTGAAATTGTATTGGTTAAACCTTCTGAATTTGAAGGAGGTATCCAGTTTATGACTTTTGCTGGCATTGGTATTTATATGGTGATGTTTGATTTAAATACATCATGATTGGTTCTGGTGTGTTTTGCGAAATTGACAACAGAACATATTTTGTGTGGAATAGATTTTGATAGAGCCATGCGTTTATTGTTAATCATTGATGAGGTTCTCAATTATATGCTCTTTTTTAAGTTTCAGATATACTTTGATGCAAATTAAAAATATTTCCCTGCTCTCTTACTTGAGAAATTCAAAGCTATAAATCTCACCTCGGAGGTTCAGCAACAAGCTGTGCTAGAAATGGTAGAAGAAATTGAAATTTCAGTTCTCCCTATCATTGATGCATTCAGTCTAGCAGGAAGATCTACCTCTCCTTCGTTTAGACTTTCGGACGGTCTACAGGGGGTCTGTATTCCTCCCACACTTTACCTTGCGTCATCAAGGCATGGATTGTGGAATGTTGTTGTTTGCTGCAAATGAACTGTGTCATCAAGATTCATGCCATACCCTGTCCTTCAATTAATCAACTCCCCAATGAGTAAGTAGATGTATTTGAGAAATGTTCAGTCGTAACTAAACTGATGCAGGGTTCATTAAATGGCGTTTGGTTTAACTATGTATTAGAAGTAACTGAAAACGAAGCTTAAACAGTCATCTGAATAATTGGTATCACTCATACCAACAGTGTTTTGGTGCGCTGGTTTCTGTCTCGAACTCTGATATCAAAATATGCTTCTTCATACTCTTGTAGTTTAGATACAGGCCTCAATGTTTGTACAACAAATATAGCGCGTATACGCCTTTTCGTAAAAAAAATACAATGAGGCAGTACATAAAGCGCTTAAGATGTTTGATAATTTTTAGAACCCTTTTCTAGTTCTAGTCCTCCAACAAAACTGTTTAACTTTGCAACTGGAATTAAAACTCCGCAGTATGTTGAATGCAGTGCTCTGTCATGCCGTGATTAGCACAAAAAGATGTTCTATGACTTTTACATGAGCGACTGATTCCGTTTGAAAACAACAAACCTGCAAAAGAATTGTTGACCTACTGCCAATGGCATAACTGAAAACAATCAAAAGCAATTCAAACCGTACTGTTTCTGTAAATTCAAATGTGGTCAGTTTAAATGGTGAAGAAGTGTATTTGAGATTATGGCTATTAATGCATTCAAAGAGGTTCCTTTGGAACGTCTACTTTCCTTTGAAAATGCACCAGTTCCACTAAGTTTGTTTTTAGATATGATTATGATGTCTGGCCCTAACTGTAATCTGTATGATGCTATGGCAGTTATTTAGATGTTGCAACCTTTTTATGATCAAAATGTTCACAAGTACATATCATCTTTGACCAGTATTTTAAATAGTTTAAAACTCCAGACATGCCAATAACATGCTTACAGTACTTCCACTGCCCCTGTTGTTATATTTATGTAAATTAGCATGCTGATACCAGACAGGAAGTATTAGTAGTAGTAAAAGCAAAAGTGAAAATTGCCAGGGTCTACTTGAGAGGGAATACATTGTTTTCGTATTTGGTGGTATGGTTGAAAACCCCTTTATATTCGCTGTAATGCTGTATCTTTTTAATGACGAAAAAGAGTCCGGTCAGGAAGAAGCTGTTAGTACAATAATAATGCAAATGGCATAATAACCTTCTCTTGGAATCAAGAAATCCGTTGCTGTTTGTCCATACAGAGATTGTTTGGTTCTGTTGGTTCATTACTACAATGGTCTTGGTGTTGAATCACTCTTTCTCAAAACTGGTCGAAAATCTATACATACTGACCTTAAAACTGACGTTTATACGTATCCATATGAAATGTGAACTTTGTTGCCTGCCAAGCTATAGATCTTGTAATCTGTTTATTAAATTACATAGTGTGATACATGTTTCATCTATGTATGGCATACTAATAGGTAAAAATAAGGCAGTCCATGTACTTTTGAAATATGTGCATAATCCTGGTGAACTATCCGGCTTTGGCTGTGAGCCCTGTTGTCTTTTGTGTCTTGGTCTGCTGCCACTGCTTTTGGCGGGTACCTTTATGGGTCTGCAAACTGTGATTCCCTTAATGTTTTGTGTAGGAATATTGTTCTTGAAGAGAAACGGGTTAAACCAAGACACGCAGCTACCTCCAACCGATGACAGTTTTATGTTGCATTGGCTGCGTTGTACTTATCACTTAGTAATTTTGAGAAATGTGACAAAAACAGAACTGTCTCCGCCTACCCCATTTGATATATTTCGCTTTACCCCAAAGATGATGTCACAACCTGCCTCAGCACCAGGACTTTTAAGTGACATGGTCCCGTGTTTATAAAGGTTTCTTAAGCATAATATCATGCTCAGCACCAAATAATGCTCGAGTAATACGAAGTTAGGTCAAGTTACATTTCTTTACAAAGCCAGGTTTAATATACAGACCTACTGATTTTTGTTGCGAAAAATACTTATGTATGATTTCGTGCTGAGCATGATTTTGCTCAAGAATCTTTTATAAAGCACTGGACCAGGTTTGTCTTTGTTGTACTGTGATGAATGCATCTGCACAAGAAATCAACAACCTTGTACACAAGGTTGTTTGTATGTAAAAGCTGTATGAAAACACACATACTTGTCAAAACGTGTTTACAATGTCTAAACTTTTACTGGAATCGAAGACTGCTAGACTTACACTTCCTCGAAGTTATGTCCTGTTTGCATTTAAATATAATTTACTATGTTTTACAAAATTAAATGAAAATGTACTTTACTGTTTATTAATACGGATCATAATGCCGCTATGGAGTAGCAGATTTTAAGTCTCTGAATGGGTTTTGCTGTAACTAGCAATTATCTGAAAGTTTCAATTGATACATATGCTACCTTGGGTTATTTGTTACATATGTACTGTATGATTATGTGATGAGTTCTACAGGTTGATAATGAGATGCATTAAAATATTTAAATCTGGATGCATTTAAATACTTAAATTTGGAAAGATGTTAGTGAGCCTTTGTGCCTATAAAGAACAAGCAACAAACGAAGTTATACACATACGTATATCTTTTGTGTAAAGGAATTTGCTGCCTGCCTAACAACACATAATTGTTTAACACTTATGGAAGATGCTTTGCAGCTGTATGATGTGTAACACTTGTTTTGTTAAGTTGCACATTAACTTACCCCACCCACTTGTCAAAGCTAATAAACTATAGTGTATTAATATTAAATACCAAATCAGCTTACATGTACATAAGAAAAGAGAAGGTAACTAGCTCCTTACGCAAAACACACACACCCAGCATGGGAAACCCGTCTCAAATTCAATAAAAAATTCACTTACTGCGCGAAATACTAATATGTATCGTTTCAAAACATATTTTTCTTGCCAATGCACGGCATGTCACACAAGCAATCGCAGTTTTTCTATCATTAATCAACTCGTTTCCAACATTTTTTCCCGATCGATCGAAGTAGAATCAACGCAAGTGTATAAATAGCGCCACCTGGTGGGGAAACCCCCATGTTAAAAGTAAAGGGAAACAACTCGATTGGTTTTCCCATTTGTACATACCGACGAAAACGTCCGAAATTTCCGAATGATATTCAGTAGCGCAAATTTTTGAATTGAGAAAAAACGCAAACTTATATGAAAAAATGTCAAATATACCATATGCAAGGCAAACTTATATATTTCCACGGGTTATTCAAAATCTTGTGATATGTGACCAAAATAACTTTGTAGACTTGAATGAATTAAAAAGAAATTTACTTCTCCAGTAAAAAGTTCTGTCATAGGCAATCAAATTAAGACTGTATTTGAAGACCATGTCAAAATCAAATCAGGCCGTTGCAAAGATGATTGGACAAAAAGTACCCAGAGATACTATGGTATAACTTGGAAGTCAGATACAAACCAATTTACCTTTGACCACTTAACATCCTCTTTACCTGCTGACTATTTTATTATCAAACTATCTCCTACCTCTGTAAAAATTGGGCATTTTAATGGCAAGGTTATTAACGGTAATAAGATTTTGTGTGAAATTGAATTTAAATCTGATGGAAATTGGTCTATTTTTGTTAAAGGAAAAACTGTTAACCTGGACAACATTGAAGTGGATTGCAAATTTACCAATTGTGAAGATGTTTTTCAGACAATGAATTTATTAAAGTTTTGCAAAGGGGTAAATGAAGTTTCCAGTACTTCACAAGTTGACCTTAATTCCTTCAGAGAGCATGTGTCTGAAGTTGGGGATGAAAATAGTGAAACGATATAGAGCAAAAAATGTAATTTTGTACTGTCTTTCAAAAATTCAAACAATACATCTTTGACATGTTCCTACTGTAAAAAGTTGGGGAAAGGAGAGTGATGTCCCTTGGTAACAACATGTGAAAAAATGTACTCTTGATAATTATCTATTTTCTACAAATAATGGGACATTGTCAGTTTTTATGTGAGATGAACGGATACTATATGGGATAACGTATAAAACAGTAGGTAAAAATTATAAATTTAGTTTGCCGTTTATAAGTTTTTTGGACATACTTTATAAACCGTATAGACATGTAGATGAGCCAAAATTAGACGACATGTTTCATGCTTCGTGATTTCAAATATACATGTGAGCGAACTATAAATTATAGAAGTGACCAGTTGTTGACATAACGGTACAACGGTTGTGTGATTGTATAACCTAGTTTGGATAATGTGACAGTGACGTAACAGATATATTTGTACACACAAGTTTACTAGCATTGTGTCAATAGGTAGAGCATGTATATACGAAAGGGTTATATACTTTAAAATACATGAACATATAATAGAACGGTACGTTGGCGCAGTGGGTAAGGCACTGGGTGTCTACAAATAAATATTTTAAGGACTGGTTCGATCCTCACCGAAGCTTTATATTGTTTCCATTGAATTATTTCAGGATTACTTCAGGTTAAATTTAAATTGTGTAGATACATGTTTTACAATCTTTTTAGACAAACAATAAACAGTAAATGAAAGTAAAATAACTAAAACTTTGAAAGATTCTATAACCATTTCAAGCACGAGCATTTCGTGCTTACTGTCATCTCGTGTAATGGAATATGTACATTTTTTTAACTAGTACAATGTAGTACCACCATTAAGATGATTTGTCCAAGACAACTCTTCAGCAAGTAATAAAGGTACCGTGTTCCTTTTAACTGTTGATGTTTGATGAATTGTCAGGTAAAGGCAAACATTGAGCTTCATTTGATTGTTTAATTTGTTCTAAGGACAATCAGAAAAGAACATGAATTAAAATGATTACTGATAAAATAGAGTAACATTTTATGTAAATGTCCCTATATGAACTCCTGTTCTACAAAACCAAAATAATCAGGATCCGGAGTCGTTACCCACTGCACTATAGTGACATCGACTGTATGTAATGCACAATATGACATATATTGACATTAATTACGCCTAGTGCTCTCCCTTGTAATATGATAACGCTTTACCCGATAAAAGTAGACTCTTCTGTTGCGTCATTGTAAAATTATCCTAACCGGACAGTATCGGTGTTTATATAAAGGGATTGAAGTGGTTTTGTATAAATATATATGAAGCGCTCAGCTTACATCGGTTAGTGATCTTGACTCTACACTTAATACATCAGAAAACGAAAATATTGAAAAAGAAAAGGAAAAGAAGAAAAAGGGGGAAAAATCCAAAGAAAGTAAAACAATGGCCGAAAATATGTTTGTTGAAAGCGGCATTGAAAGCATTGAAAGCAAACTACAAGAAATAAACTCAAAACTAAGTAATGTTTTAACAAAACAAGATCGCAGCTTTATACGCGACATTGTAAAAGAAACAGTTGAATAGAAATTCTAGAAGGCGAAGTTCACGACAAAGCTGTACAAAATGAACAGTTGCAAAAAGATATAAAAGAACCAACAAAATCAAATGAGT
>JAUMHA010426315.1:0-10112 GCA_032359765.1 Saxidomus gigantea | reverse complement strand
ATATGCTGAATGTCGTTTAATGCCTTATTCTAACATGCTGAATGTCTTTTAATGTCATATTCTCATATGCTGAATGTCGTTTAATGCCTTATTCAAACATGCTGAATGTCTTTTAATGTCATATTCTTATATGCTGAATGTCGTTTAATGTCTTATTTTAGATAACATGCTGCTGAAGATATACATGTTTGGAGTTTTAGCGTTCGTGCATGCAATAGAAGGTTAGTGTGTTAGTTTCTGTTGTACCATTGTATTCATCATTTGTTAAACCCGGTCTACTTAGGGTCAACACCTACTAAGTGTCAAGACCGTTGGAACTTCCTCTTTAAAGTGTTTTTCGAGCATGCAAAAAAATAATTTTCTTGAAAACGTTTATCAATAATGTATATTTATGACATTACCTGATTAGTTCTAAGTTCAGGCTGAGCAAAACGAGCCACTTATGAGATAATAGCACCGATGAGTGGCCGTCGTCCGTCCGTTTGTTTACACTCTATAGATATCATTTCTAAAAAAATATTGCTCAAAATTAGACGTAAATATTGCCACCAGACCTCGGTCAAATTCGATACTGGGCCCAATCAAACCAGGGATGTTGCCATGCCGGGTACAACATCTGCTTTATTTAACATTGTTTATTCTCTTGAATTCACTATCCGTCAACGTATATGAAATATGTACAGTCAAGTTGCAGTATGTCGGGCCAAATAATTGGGTAAAACTTGTAGTAAAACTGTCACATTCTATAGTTGTTATCACAAGGTACTATGAAACGTGTTCATAATCCGCGCATAAAGATTGGACAATACTGGACTATACCGGACGATACATCAGATTATTGCAAAACATTGTTAATATTCTACAGGTTTCATTGTTGATTGATTTTCATAAAACACGCAAGACCTTGTCATTTAGAGCAATTGTACTAGGTGAGCGATAGAGGGCCTTCATGACCCTCTTGTTAAGCATGTAAACAGATTAATAATCTGCATGTTGCGACAGTATCAATCATGCAATATATCATTATAATGCAGTGTCGTTATTGTAGTCATTCGTACATCATATATAAATGAGGGCATGATAAGAATACAAGTCTGCATTTTTTTTAAGTTTGAAAAAGACAAATGCATACATAACAGTATCATTATGAAATGACACTTTTATAAAAGCAACTGTATATTTGTTTCGGATAAGAAACACAAAAGAAACAGATGAAAATGGCATAATTATTATCATTATATTACAATACAAATACAAAATGAGAAAACGTTTTAGAGAAAGCATTACAAAAAAGAGCTGTACTTCCTAATTAATTGAAATACCCGAACATTTTCATAACAGCCAAATTGTCTCATATCTCCCGGGCATGTGAAAGTTTACTACTATACAACTGCTATTGGTACTACTATCATTATTAGTGTTACTATTACTTTTATTATAATTATTAATAGTATTACCCAATAACTAATGATCAGCGTTCAACTGCCTACAGTTATAGTATAACAGTACACACGTAAACATGTCTTTGTTCAGATGCAGACTATTGGCGGAACTTGGCAAAGGACAACGTAAACAAATACCTGAGACACAAACCCAATACACAGAAGGCTCGAAACATTGTGTTGATGATAGGGGACGGTATGGGTCTCAGCACAATCACCGCAGCCAGGATACTGAAGGGCCAGCTACACAATAAGACAGGGGAGGAAACAGAACTGAACTTCGAAAAGTTTCCTTATACGGCATTGTCGAAGGTATTCATGGCCTAATTTCATAAAATAACGATGTTATTTATATTCAGTCTGTAACATTTGAAAAAACATAACTGTTTGTTAGAACGTTTATCTATTTCAATATATGCCGTATTTGGCAACTTTCCTGTAGCCTTCATTACCGATACTATAATTTCGATATTAACTCACATATAGCGTCATCATCATAGTGGTTGTTCTGTGTCGTCAACTTATATGATATCTGTATATATGTAATTGTTCTTTGTAGCCAACTCAAAAAGAACAAGTACCCAAGGACAAGACAATACCAGTTTGATAAGGCGCTGTAAGACGGTCTTAGGCCAGAAGTAATGGGATCAAATGGATAAATAAAAACGGCCGTGAGAGAGTTAAACACTGATTTATTTTTGCTACGTTCTGGTATAACTTTGTATTATTCTCTAGGTATATACTACTGACCACCAAGTCCCTGATTCCGCTGCCACAATGACGGCTATCGTGACGGGTGTGAAAACAAAGAGTCGCACTTTGGGTGTGGATGGTCTGGTGACTTACGACATGTGCCATGATTTGAGTGATCATAAAGTATCCAATATTCTACAATGGACACAAGCTGCTGGTTTGTTACTCATTTTCTAAAGTAACACATTCACTTATATACAGTATGTAGACAACCGAGAGTTTCTTAAATGTATTACTCTGAAAGTAACTTATTACAGAAATACGTCTAAGTTATAAAACATCGTAACAGTATAACAGTATTCATTTAGTTATTGTATGACTTCTTACATCTCCGTATTGTGATTGGCCTGTCGTTAGACACATGACCCGATTTATTATGGGATATTCATTCCAAACGATGGATATTCTTGTAAACAAAAAAAGCGTGACATAAGCCAACCTAGGTAAATATCATATACTTCAGATCCATAGATTTGGATACTCACTTATCATCAGGGAATATTTGATTATTAATTTTATTAAAGGAAAGAGTACAGGTTTTGTTACAACTGCACGTGTAACGCATGCAACACCCGCCGCTCTGTACGCAGCGACCACCAATCGTGACTGGGAAAACGACCACGATGTTCCGGACATTGGTGAAGGGCTCTGCACAGACATCGCAAGCCAGCTTGTCTACAATGCCACAAACATCAAGGTTCTGTTTATCTAAAACTCTATAAAGGAATAACATCCCGGTATACAATACAATATATTCCAGCCGTTTTCTTAGTATGTTGCCGTTAGTCAGTTTTGAGCTCTTGCGCAAATGTATATTGTATGTTTATTAGCACTGTGTATGAAATCAGAATGTGGAATTTTTATTTCCCTGATTGAATACTTATAACTCTAAATTTTCCCTTTGAAGTGACTGCATGCCATTACTAATTATATACCACCTACATTATATACACAGGTGATACTAGGAGGTGGTGCCCGAAACTTTATTCCAAACCATATTCCTGATCCTACAACTGGAGTGGTAGACTATAGGGGACAAAGATATGACGGCAAGGATCTTATACAGGTAGTGTCATTTCATATTATTTTATTACCCTTTCGGTAAGATAGGAGGTAATGATATATGTGTTTCATAAGGTCTCAACAGGAAGTAGATTATTCATATCGAACGTAACGCAAGAGTAGAAATTGCCAGCAGTAACGGGCTTCGAAGCCTCTCATCCAGTCTTCACTGCCCCTTTTCCTTCTTTATCATCCATTCCAATATTTGCCAGCCGATGCACGAAAGCTATCATGTATTGCATTTATGAAGACATTATGTAGATACTTCCGTGGCATGAATTTATAAATGATCGAGTTGTACATATTTCATATGGAAGAGAATTTAAGAGTGTGTTTCCCAAAGATGAGCATCAATGGAATATCCCATATTACTTGTAAGTCTACGGAGGTTTAAACGCTACATTAAAATTTTCTGTCCTATGATTTGTGCCACTCCATGAAACAGAAGTATCTACCCAGTGTAGTATACAGTATATATGCATCTCGTGCAACATTCTGTACTTATATATACATTGTATATGTAGGAGTCTCTTCTCCTATTCTAGACTCCTTTATTCTGTCAACTTATATATTCAGAATAAATATAATTTTACATGTATATATAAAGCATGTCCTATACAAACAGTGCAGTTAAAAATAAACGTAACGATAAAAGATCTTCATTTCATTCGCATTCACGTCTGTATTTCTAGGCTTGGAAGGACAACAAGGAGCAGAGGAACGTTACACACAGGTTCGTGCACAACACCGGACAGCTTGAGAGTGTGGACTCCATGTCTACTAATTATCTTCTCGGTAATGTCTGACGAAATCTTTCTCTTGAATGTTACATACAAGTAGTTATACCAGCAATATGGATGCCACGTTGACCGACATGGATATGATGTTGAAACGTAGCATGTCATAATACATCATTGTAGATCTACTATTTCTTATTTAATTATCAGTGTTACCTTCATGTTCTCCTTCGCAAAGGAGCATTTATGATTGTGTTCCCGTAAATTGAAAGTGTTGATGAAGGAAGTAGTTTAAGTCAGCCCTAAAATTATTATGTTCTACCGACTGAGCTAGCAAGGCACTTATATCCAAACCGCACACACAGGAAGTTATTTCCATAGTCCCATAACTCCGCAGCCACTGATAAACCCACACAGACCCCGGTAACCATACAGCCCCATGTAACCCCGCAGCCACTGATAAACCCACACAGACCCCGGTAACCATACAGCCCCATGTAACCCCGCAGCAACTGGTAACCCCGCAGCTCCTTGTAACTTATGATTACTAGTAATCAAACAGTCCATGAAAACCAACTCCCTGTGAACCTTACTTTGTGTCCTGTTGTAGCTCCACAGTAACCAGAAACCCCACAACCCATAAATTACTATGCTGCAGCTGTTAACGATGCGACCTATTGTCATCGCTTCCCTGGCTCTGGTAACTCCGCAACCAGTGAATTAGCCCGCAGTCCATGGACACCCTAGTAGCTCCTCAGTCCTTGACAATCTTGAACCGCGAATACCCCCTAACCCATGATATCCAGGAGCCTCTGGTTGAAGCGAATGCCCGTTGAAATTACTACATGTACATCCTATTGGTTTCACCACATTCCTTCTAGTCTCGCAAACTTTGATTCTTTGCCTAAAGCGCATTGCCAGATCGTCGCCTTACATGATTACAGAGGGGTTTTGGGGTTGCAAGGGGTTGTAGTGCTAACTACATGCAATGTGGGGTTGCCAGGGACTATGCGGTTACCTGGGGCTGCGGGATTACGAGGGGCTATCCAGTGTTACCAGTGGATGTGGGGTAACCAGAGCTGGGTGAGGTTACCATCGACTGCGCGGGGTTACCAGTTGCTGTGAAACTTTCAATTTCCTGTCGATGCATATAACAATAATCACAAAACGAAATGAAATAATAAACACTAGTTTACTCAAATAAATGTATGTTAAATAGCAACTAAGACCGAGCAAGAAAGCTTTTAAGCTTATTTGAAAACACAGATGCATATGGTTTGGACTCGCCACCCAATCTAATACTGGTCCAATAAACATGTGATCAGTAGGTAAGAAGAATAAGGCATTGAATCTGTAATTGGTTAGCTTACATACAATTGTAGGATGTATTTAAAGTTACTGCAGTGAGCAGAAGTGACAGGGAAAGGGAGGGGCGAGGGTCAGGTCTTTGAGGATAAGGTCCAGACCCGAAGAATCTGTGTTTGAAACCTCTCTTCCAAATAAAGAAATTCATTGTTTGCGATCTGGTGCAGTCTATTGGTCGAACAGCAAAACTTATTGCACTTTTTTGTGTTTAGTTTATATTTTACAATATATCTGATTTTGCCATAACGCGCCTTCTTGAAATTCAGAATATAGTGGTGCAATAGGAGATCAGTACTGTAAAAAAATCGCATTTATTTCAAAACGCTTTTGTGAGGCCGTTGTAAACAGGTGACTTCTTGTAAATGTAGTATTTGTAATAAAAACTAATTGATATGTTTTTACTGTCAGGATTGTTCCATAAAAGTCACATGTCATACGAAACAGAGCGGAACACAAGCCCGACTGGAGAGCCAAGTTTATCAGAAATGACTCGAAAAGCTATACAAATACTTGAAAGGAGCGAAAAGGGATTCTTTCTAATGGTCGAAGGTATTAACTAGCATTTTTAGAAGCAGCTTTCTCATTTGAAGTTTGCTGTTAATTATTTTGTGACACATAAATTAGAGGCTGGTAATGACACTGTCAAACACGTGTAATTATTAGTGTAACAAACCACCTAAGAGAATGATATGATCTACTACACTGTTTTTGTGTTTACCCTAACGTTACCAGCGATTTACTCAAAAATTCTGCTCTTGCAAGGCGTCATATTGGATTATTTCATTTCTCTGTCGCTATTATACATGTATGTAACATTATAAATAGGAAAGTAACGCTACTAAATCCATTTCCCGACATATTATTTATCACAGACGGATAAATGCACCGTTTCCTGGTATTTTTATGGACCATATCATATAAAAAGTAATTTCTACAGAGGAATTTGGAGATGATCAAACTAGCAGATTTGACATATACTACTTAGAAATACAGACTGCTGCTTAGAAACATAAAAGAAATCTTCAGCAAATCTGAATTGAAACTTATTGTTTTTTCTGTGGGTTTGTTGTTGTTAGGTGCACGAATCGACCATGGTCACCATGCAGTAAAAGCGAAGAATGCACTGATGGAGACAATAGCTTTTGAAGAAGCTGTGCAAACTGTCCTGGACATGACAAATGAAACTGAAACGTTGGTTATTGTAACAGCTGACCATTCACATACTATGACAATGGCCGGTTATCCGGAGAGAGGAAACAACATTCTAGGTAATACCTCATTATTTCACGTGCTCATTAACTTTCTGTCTTAAAAAGTTATCATGAAAGTTGTACTCACATTTAATAATGTTCAGAGCAAGTAGTGCTTCTCCCATCGCTTTGTATCCTGAATTAATGAAATCTGATAAAATTGGTATCAACAAGAATTTGTCTATGTTCGTACATACTGTAAAGCTTTTGAGATTAGAAACCAATATTGTTTCTATTATAAGTAATGTATACCTCATGTTCCTCACGCTGTATATTTGTAGTATAATGTACATGTTGACACTTGACATTATGTCACATACTGTTTATACATTTATATTTGCATGTATGGTCATGGCCATATGGTCTACTGCTTATGGTAATAAACTATCCCACCGTGCGTCCCTGAACTGCTTGAAATGACATATCTTTCTAAACCAACCATTAGTAAAATAAAGAAGTGAACGATCGAACAAACATGAACACTCATTACACAATATTAAACTCAGTTCACATCTTTATAGATTTAGTAAAAGTAGATAATGGAGAGCTGACTCTGGCGGAGGATGAGATGCCATATACAACACTCACGTATGCGAACGGTCCGAACAACATGTATCCAAGACGTAATCTAACTGAAGTTGATACAAGTAAGTTATTCGGTTTCTGCAGGAACGCAATCCTTATCAAATAGCATCTCTCATTTATTATTGGTCATTTCTCATCATCTTTCGATAAAACTGCGTTGTCTTTCAAATGTTCTCCATTAGTACCGAGTACGTCTCTGCTCACTTGTGACAAAGTCCGAAAGAAGGAACGCTGGTAAACGGAAATTGTAAGGGCATACACTGGCGTGTCCGGAGTATACAGTGGCATAGTAGCTGATTAATAACCCAGTAATAGCTAAGTAAATTGTGAAAGAGTTTCGTAGAGTACAATGGGGAGAGTACAATGGGGGAAATCTAACCCATGACAATAAGCGCAAAAAGGGAAAACCGAGAAAGTTGTAATTGAAATGCAGGTGAAAAGCAAGTGAAAAGTGAAAATCAAAGTAGAAAAGAATATACAGCAATGTTCGGCGAAGAGTACGGTAGAACGGATTGCCGATGACTAGGGTGGGCGAAGGTTGCAGAGAGGGGAAGGGAAAGTGAGATGGTTGAGAAAGGAGATAAGGCAGACCAAAAACAAAAGTGTCAAACTGTCAAATAATACACCCATCAATGGACATTTCGCAATTTGCCCAATTTTTGCAATTAAAGGGCAATAACTCCAGAGTGACTGAGGCGATTTGGCTGTTTACAGAACTTTGCCGTGATGTTTGGCCAATAAACATTTACAGCAACTTTAGTGAAGATTGGTGACCAGACAACTGTACATATAGCAAGTGTCAATGTCGCCTGACTTATCGAAATTTGCTAGAAAAACGATAAAAATCCGCACATACGGAACTGTAGATTCTATATACATAGTTCTAGATGAATTGTATCATGATAATATATTTACCACTTTTTTATTTGCAGCCAAAAATGGATTCAAACAAGATACTGGTATTGAATTGCGTTGGGAGACGCACAGTGGTGAGGACGTTGGTATATATGCACAGGGACCAATGGCACATCTTCTTACTGGTGTAAAAGAACAAAACGTCATTGCATACGTCATGGCACATGCGGCATGTGTCGGAAATCTAGGCATTCCTTGCGAAACTGGGAGAGAAAGCCCGAACAATAATATTAACGACTGTGATATGCAAGCCCTAAATACTGCAGCTTTACATGTCCCCGCTCATATTTTTGTAGCATTTTCTGTTTTATGTTTTACTTATATTTTAACCTGAAAACAAAATCTCACCTGTTTCATTTTTTTAGTTCTTTTTAATTTTTTTTATTTATGAGTACAAATTTGTCTGCTTGACACACCTGTATTTATCGTAGACGTTAATAAATGTTGATGTTTTGATGTTCTTTCATTTATTCATGTCTTATTATGTTGATGTTCTGTCAGCATCTCGAATCTTTTAAAAGTATTTTACGAATAAATTCACTTGAATGAAAGACTATTTATACTTCGCATATTCGTCTGTGTGAAAAGTTTTTATTAAAAGTGCGCTGCACGTTCCGCAAAGAAAGCATGAAAAAATGGATTATACAACCGTTGTCAAATATTCAGATGCTTTTACTTGCAGCAGTTAACAACCGTATTGCTACTACAAATGGACATTGTCCCCGCTGGTAGTAGCACATCTTTAGTAGCAATAGCTGCTGTCCACCATTGCTCTACTGCTGACACTGTTGGTACAAATTGCAATGTAAATATTGATTTACAACTGACAGCATAATAGGAAATTAGTAAGTGCTTAAAACTGTAGAAAACCATAATAAAAAGCATCTGCAAGCAATTTAAACACGACTGGCTTCTTGGAACTGTTGGTATTAAGCTTGTTTTTGACCGGTAGTTGGTAACCTTTCAACGTCCAATGAAATGACAAGTAGAATGTTGAACAAAATTTACTCTATAAGGCACCCTTTAATTGGATTATACGTACGAAAAAGGTCAATTGTTTTAAGTGTTTCAGGAATGGTTTGATCAATTCAGTTCTATCAACATGATAATTATGTTGTTACCTCCAAATTACTGATGTTAAAGGAAAATAATTTTACTTTGAATTGAAGAACTTGTTAAACGGAACACACTGTTGAATTTTTTTCTAAAGTCGGAGTATTAAATGTGAAATATTGAAGATTGAAAATATCATAAGTAGAGGTTGCCATTTTGAATTTGTGATGTCATAGTGTTGTAATTAAATATTCATGCAGGTATTCAAGACTGCTCAATTAATAAACAGCAGCTTCAAATATATTAGTTATTTATTTTTATTTATTATTAATGTCTCATCCATCACATGTATACATATAAAACATACATACACAAACCAACATACATTAACGTGTAGATGGCCATTCTTAGTAAGAATTATATCAGACTTCATATTCTATTTGCACAACAAATATCACAATTACTTCATCTTATTATACAAGGTAAAAGTTAGATAACCATCGCTAATCCAAGCCTAAAATATGCCATGATGTTTTAGGTAAAAAACTGAAAAGGAAAACTGCACTACTGCGCATGAAAAAAAATGCCTTAAACTTGAAATCAAATATCAGCCTAGATCTGATCAAGGATGAACTGATTATCAATGATTTCCTAAACTTAACTAGAAGACAAAGGTACAGTCATACTAAGACTATATATCTACATAAAACAGTTCTTGCGTAAAATTTAAGTGAGTATATACGAATAGAGTAATATATTATTTTCAAAGATAAAACTACGACGTTTAAGAATATTAAAACAGGTTTTAGCACAGAGTCTAATTAAAGATTGACTAGAAAACAGGAAACTGAGCTGGTCAGTCTTACTGAAATATGAAAAATTCGGCTCAACTACTATCGCCTTAGCTAATAATTCTGCTCTCATATCACAATAAACAGCACAATCTAACA
>JAUMHA010426304.1:0-10114 GCA_032359765.1 Saxidomus gigantea | reverse complement strand
CTTGTTAAAGTTTCTACTGATAGTACGCAGGACAATTGTATGTTAAACATCGTCAACACGTTCCTAACTCTTTTCAATACTTTTGTAGATTTTGCACGGAAACGAGATTTCTTCTTTAACAGTTTGCACAGTAATTTGGTATTGTAATCTATTCAGTCAAAAATGATTAATCTGAAAGTTAAAATGAACGGATGTCAGTGCTAGCTTGTTTCGCTCAGAATTTTCTAATTTTGAGTACATTCGAAACTTGTAAATATACCTAGAAGTGTAAATAATCATGTTTTACACATACTTAAAAATGTCATCGTAATCAGTCGAAAATGAAAACAGGTATGCTCTCGGTGTCTTTTTCATCTCAAACAAAATACTTATTCATATTCGTTTCTTATAGCCTTCGAAATACTTGTATTTTCATTATATTTATCAAATTTGTTTATGTGGTATTTCATATTTCTGTGTGTTACACTTGACCCTTTTATTAACGGTTGAAATAGGCGAAATATAAAAAGAAAAACCAAGATGGGTCACAGGTTTCGATAATCTATTATTCCAAGACCAAATCCAATTCATTAGTAACAATGTAGATGCTGCAGTAATGGCAATAGCGTAACCGTAGGAATTTATTTCACCATTATTAGCAATCATAAATATGAAATCCAAATTATTCACAACAGTTACCAAAGTTCCAATCCTTTACTAATTATAACAAACCCAGCTTAAACACTTAGTATCTAGTGGCTCTTGTTAAACTTTTAACAACATGTTTAATCATATAACTTGGACTTCGACTTTCATTTGCAAAGATAGCAAATGTACATAAATACAATAATCAAATCCAAGTTATACATGTACCCACCATTATATGGTACTGACTGATTTCCCTCCGTCCACACATGTGAACGACGGTGTAACTGTGATGTGCAAGATAGAACTATGATTATTCAATATTTCCACCAACCAATTAAAAGAATAATGTTGCCATTTTAACATTGCACATTTACATGTAAGAAAACTGCGAATTTTAGAAGTACTAGTATAAACAATTTAAGCTAAATGCCGAGAGAGAATTATACACAATTCTAAAGATGCTGAAGAGGAGATACAACGAAACCCATAACTGTACAAACCATAATAATGATCAACTTGTCAAAAGACATAAAACACAAAAGATAACTTCTTTTCTCATCTGACCAACTCAGATTTCTCTCTTGTTGTTAGAAGGATTCCTTCTCACAAATCAAAGCCCGCGAAAAATAACAACTCACTCTGATTAACCAATCAGAGGTGTCCATATAACGAACCAAACAGAATAAATCCAAATGATATTTTTGGTCCGAGATACGTAAAGTTCAGGCTAAACCCGTCCGAAATACCGTTCGGTCACACATACAAAACATATAAAAGTATCTTGACTCTTTAAACCAGCCTGAAAATTAATATTGAACGTTTGATAACCCCTCTTGAGTACCTCAGTACTTTAAGGGGAGTTAATAAATGTCACACATCACTGATGTTAAAACCATGTATATTCTGACCTCATCTTGTTGTTTTCAACTTTGACGATCACGGTAAGACTAATTTACACAGGTAATTATGTTGTCGTTTTTGTAAGTTGATTCAAACGAATAGCTAATGAGATCAGAAAAGTTACAGTAAAATTGGGCTACTAATCTTGAGGTCCCTGGTGCGAATCTTGGCCGGGGCAGAAACACTTTTCAGTGTTTCCCATCATATTAAGAGATGAACTGGTTAGAAACCAAGAAGTAGTGTCGCGTGTATCGGTGTAATACACCGAAAACGTTAAAAAAATCCAAGGGTTCTGTTTGTAAGGAGCTTGGGTATGGTACCCGGATTCCTTTGTATCTGCGTCTGTCTCTTCAACCTGCAGATGTCAGGGGTCCTTGCAGTTTTCCGTGAGGAGAAATGCTAGGGTCGACCAGGACTGTAAACAAGATAAAGACGGGGAAATGGTTAAAACTCAGATATTCAAAGTAAATGAGATGCATATTTGTTTATTATAGCAACGATTGTTGTAGGTGCCCGACCGGATAAAATATGTACAAGGTTCCAGATGTATACATAAATAGTAAATGGTTTGGTTAGCTAATCGGAAAGTTAACATTTATTTGCGGTATTATATAACAATATGCATGTACATACATGTTAAGAGCGTTACATAGTTACACATATTTGAGCAGAAACATCATGATATAACATATCAATTTAGATCTAGTCGGTTATGTAAGCAGCGACATGGTATTGAGTGAAACTGATTTATGCATTTACTTATGACGCTTTGGAAATCTGGTAACCATTAAACATCTGGAACTGAAAATCTTAACAGGTATTTTGTCTGAAATCACTATGTCTTGATAGAATTGTGTCTTGAGTAATTTTCTGATTAGAAAGTTGACTTGATATTTTTATTGAACGTCTGTCACAAATCATTATATTTGCATGTCCCCTGTGTAGTCAATTTCGACCTTCTCGGCATGATTTGAACAAATTTGATAGTAGATAACACTCTGTGCCTAACTATGCGGAAAACATTTTCACCTTTTCCTGTATAAGTCTATTGTGCTGGTTTGTGGATTTATATCTTGGTATTTTTCACGCTTGTTGAAGCTTTGAATTTAAAATAAAGTTGACATTAGTAATAAACTTGATACATATGTAATGTAATTCGTGTATTTGAACAATTTTTCATTAAGAGAACTACGTTTGACATCGTTCCCAGATCCATTTCTTTTTTCGGTTTAATTCAATGCGTGACTATTTCGTACATAATGCAAACTATTTTCAATGCCTTTCGTGGCATTTCGGAACCATTTTATCAAGTTTTTAATACATTAGTAATATTGCTAATAACATAAGGAAATAGCAAACATCAAGTGTTTATGATACCCTTTTCATTTTGACAGGAAAGGCTTATAATAATATGAAAAGTATAACGATCGGTTGATCTACAGATGGATTGGTAGTGCATAATGACACTAGGTTCTTCTCCTCTCGTGCACTGCCCCTCGAAAGATATGACTCTGCAAATCAAACAACTGTTTCTTTCAAACTTTACCTTAAATACTATCGTTAATTGATGACTAGTCTTCAAGTCTATAATTCTAATTTTTTTTCAAGGAATGCAATACAATCATATGGATGACGTATAACTCAGATCACCTGAGTTGTGGAAGCACTTGCAGCAGTAATTTATCATGTCGGAAATTGAATATAGATTTGTTTTTACAAATTTTCTTTTGAAAAAGAGAATCTACGAATTTGAATTCCCGTAGATGTATTAATATGTTCGTTAAAAACACTTATGATAAATTATGACAATCTTAAAGTACATGAATTGTTTTATTTCTTTAAACTGTAGGCAACGTTTGAAGAGGTTTATTACCATGTCTCCCTACATATTCCATGGTACATCATCGCCGGAAACCATGATTATTTTAAAAACGTGAAAGCACAAATTCTATACTCAAAGCTTTCACCTCGATGGTAAGTTTTCGTTTTGGTTTGCATTTCCGGGTTGATGAAACCATGTATTCGGGGTATGAAGTTTGCTATGAGGTATTGTCACGCAGGATTTAGCGGGGCCAGTATTTCGCGGTGTTGCGCTGTATTTCCTGGTGCCACGCAGAACTAGCATTTGCCGGTGTCATAGTTTGGTATCGCACAGTATTTCGTGATGTCACGCAGTATTTCGGAGTGCAACGCTGTATTTTCCGGTGTCATGGCGCTGTATCACACAGCTTTGGGCAGCGCAATATTTCGTGGTATCATGAAATATTTCAAGTACCACGCAGTACTCCGCAGTAGTATGACCTGCCTGTTTTTCGGATCCATGCAGTTTTTCGTAGTTTACTTCCGTTTTTCCCGTTTTTGCTGCCAATTCCATTCTGTTGGCATTACGTTGAATAATGCAATCTTTCTTCGGATTTGCGTAATTCGGGCCATTGCATTTGCAGTATGTTTTGTGGTATTAAGCGGTGTCACACAGAATTTCGTAATGTCATGACGCAATGTCGGTTCCATGTAGTATTTCGCGTTACCGCACAATATCTTAAATTTACTTTTATAAGTACAATAAAAAGTCAAATATTATGTTTTTGATTGTTAACAAATAAGAACATTGAACAAATTATTATCTGTTTGTTAACCGTTGGATGTTTCATTTTACATTAAGGACTATGTTATGACCTACATTTGAAGTTGCATGTGTACGTTACCCCATATAAATTTTGAAGACGAGGAACATACCTGGCAACTTTTGTTTGATAAATTATATGTTAAACTATCAAAAAAGTACTTTGACAACAAAAATAACGATAAAAAAGTATCAATATAGGAAATCTCTGATTTTTAAAGTCTATTTTGGCTCAGCTTTCCACAAAACTATATATCCTCGGCAAAAAGAAATCGCTATCTCTAAATAATGTAAACATCCGTGTAGATGCATCGAGCCTTTATTTTTCTACATAATGCACAAAAAGTCACAAAATAATATTGTAAAGGAGGGACTCATTGTCAAGCTTATAACTATTTAATAAGGCCATTATTGTAGTTTATTAAAGTAAGAAAACAATGTACTTTTTCTGAATTTGCCATCATTTGGACACCATATATAAGTAGTTAGGTGTAGGTTTAAGGCACGAAGTGCACGGGATTTTGCGGCTGTAAAACACTTACAAAAATATGATGACCTTGTTGAGAAACAAAAATTAAACGTGAAGAGAATATGATTTTTGTACGGTATCTGCCGTCAACCGATCATATAAGTACATATCAATTACCGGTACGCATTAAAGATAGTACACTATGAATTCGTTTTTATTAGTGAAATGAATATGTTTATATAATATGATACAATAAAAAAATAAATAATAATAATAGCAATAATAATAATAATAGTAAAAAAATAAATAATAATAATAATAATAGTAATCATTATAACAATAATAATAATGATGATAATAATAATAATAAGAAAATAATAATAATAAATTCTTTATTTAAAGAAAGTAACATGTACAGAAATATGAACTAATATTTATATAACTTAGTTAAAACACGGCCTTCTGAAAAAAAAAACGTGTAGATGCATCGAACCTTTATTTTTCTACATAATGCACAAAAAGTCACAAAATAATATTGTAAAGGAGGGACTCATTGTCAAGCTTATAACTATTTAATAAGGCCATTATTGTAGTTTATTAAAGTAAGAAAACAATGTACTTTTTCTGAATTTGCCATCATTTGGACACCATATATAAGTAGTTAGGTGTAGGTTTAAGGCACGAAGTGCACGGGATTTTGCGGCTGTAAAACACTTACAAAAATATGATGACCTTGTTGAGAAACAAAAATTAAACGTGAAGAGAATATGATTTTTGTACGGTATCTGCCGTCAACCGATCATATAAGTACATATCAATTACCGGTACGCATTAAAGATAGTACACTATGAATTCGATTTTATTAGTGAAATAAATATGTTTATATAATATGATACAATAAAAAAATAAATAATAATAATAGCAATAATAATAATAATAATAATAGTTATCATTATTATAATAATAATAATAATGATGATAATAATAATAAGAAGAAAATAATAATAATAAATTCTTTATTTGAATAAAGTAACATGTACAGAAATATGAACTTATATTTATATAACTTAGTTAAAACACGGCCTTCTGAAGAAAAAAAACATGAAATGTACATAAAGAAAACTTTTAGCATTTAAGACTTTTGAGCTCCATCTATACTTTAACCTATGTTAGAGACCGCTAGTAGTAAACCAAATCAGAAGGGGAAAAAGAGAAAATGTCAGTAAAGAACTGATGTAAATGAAGTAAAGGTGTTAATGATGACCTCAGTCGTACATGTTTATCATATTTCTAGCGAGTGACATTTGCTGTGACAAATTTGACTGTAAATAATACGATATCTGGATAACTCTTGGGCCTAGAATCTTGAAACTTGATTAGGAGGTTGGTCATGACCAGCAGATGACCCCTATTGTTTTAAGTCAGTATGTCTAAGGTCAAAGTGACCAGGGGTAGTACATGGTTTTCAAACGATAACTCGAGAACAGATGGACCTAGGATCTTGAAACTTGATAATGAGGTTGGTCATGGCCAGCAGATTTTGATATTGTGGTCAGTAGGTCGAAGGTCAAGGTCACTGATACTTTTAAGGCCACGTGAATTTTGTTTTAGGCCAAAATTTTGTTATGAGATCAAGACATTTTTTTTTGAGGCTATAAAAGGTTTTATTTTTTAAGACCAATTTTTTTAGGCTACATTTATATATACACATGTTGTTTAAGACTTTTTTTCTTTTTTTTCTTTAAGACCAAATTTTTTTTAATTTTTAGGCCAATTTTTTTTTTTTGTTATTAGGTCAACACAATAATTTCAGTTAGGCAAAAAGAAGTTGTTGTTTTTAAGGCCAAATATTTTTACAAGCCACCTGTTTTTTTTTGTTTTGCAGACCATATATTTTTACTTCTTTTTTTAAGGCCATATTTTTCCAATAATTTTTATTTTAAGGCATTCAATTTTGTTTAAGTAAAGGCCAAAAATTATATTTATAAGGCCCCAAACATGTTTTCAGGCCTCATGATTTTTAAGGCCATTTGAATTTTTTTTATTGAGTAGAGTTTGAATCTTTTTTTGAGGCCATAATTATGAAATAAAGTTTACATTTTAGATTTTACACATGTCACCGAGGGAGTAAGCAAATCGGAAAATGATCACTTATACTGTAAAATGGAACACTTACTTCAACAATACGGTCTGACATATTTAAATAAATGTGGTAAATAATAAAGGAACTTGGTTTTTTAATTCGGGTTGGGGGTACGGACCATTTGTGTTAATCCAAATTTTAAAATGAGGTTATTCCATTTCATATTTTTAAAACATTTGTCTTCAAGAATGTCGTTAATATTGATATCACCAAGGATATGTAAATTCATAATAAAATGCATCAATTTGGCCAAGTAATATTTCATATGTACCAACCCAGGACTGTTTTGAATCTGGGAGTCTGTATACAAAATATAATAAAATCGGTTTACAATGAGGAAAATTTATCTGAACATATATTGATTACGATCTTTCTTTCAAACGTTAAGTTGCTTATCTTTAACTGATTATCATTAAAATTTTCGGTGAGGAATGTTTTACAAAGCCCAAGTATACTTGAAGAATTGCACGATGGTTATATTTATTTTGACGTTGAAGGACCCGTTTGATAGTCAGACATCTATTTTATCAAACAAAAGTTGCCAGGTGTGTTAATGTTTTTCAAAATTCACAAAGTGCAAAGTACACAGGCAGCTTCAAATGTTCGTCAGAACAAAGTCCTTAATAGATCTATCTATTTATTAACCTTCCATGAAATTTCCAATCTTTTTATTGCACATTGATCCGTACAACGAAATTGATATTAACGCGCTAAGCCAAAAACATACATTTGAAATTTCCTTCCCTTGAAACCTGCGTCTGAAATGCTGGATGTCTGTGCATTTCTTCAATGCAAAAAGAAACTTCAGTCCTACCGACACTATTCATGTACAAATCACTAAAATTAATTACTCACGCTTCAGTTACTTTTGTTTGATAGATTTAAAAATAGATTGTATCTTCTTGTTTAAGCAAAGGAAGGGTCATAATGTTTGACGTGGTACATATATATATATCTCCCGCCACAGCCATATCGCCTATCGGCTCGTTCCACATATACCACGGCAAAACACATAATAATGCTAAATGAATATAACAAATAAAATAAACTGCTATTTTAAAGCGTGTCCTTGTATTTTATTTTGTATTCTTCTCATTTCATTTGTCAAGGGTATTCCCTAGCTTTTATTACAAAGTGACTAAGCATATCCCAGGTGGAAAAACCCTGGATATTCTGATGCTGGACACCAATAAACTCTGTGGACAGACATATCTAGATAGTGACGGAATGCAACGGGTTGGCAAGCATTTAGGATCCTCCGCTTCAACAGAAGAATGGAGATGGATAGAACAAAATCTTAAAGATTCCAAGTGAGTCTCAAGTGGAATATAAACATGCATATTAAACCATATATTTATTATAATAATAATAATTATAATAATAATAATGATAATAATACTAATGATAGTATTAATGAAATAGAAATTGAATCATCATCATTATCGACATCATCACCACCACTGAGAAAGTCTGAAAGACAGTTATATCCCTCGCAATATAAAGGTATTGTTGAAAGTTTTGGGGCAGTGACCTTAAGTTACTATATTGACCATAAGGCACACTGTTGTCATAAGGCATACTGTTGTATCGACATTTGCTCTGTACGTCGTATCAATCGTGTGAACATTTGACCCAAGGAGTTTTGTGAAAACTCTTTGCCGTGTTTAGGAAATATGGAGAGGACGCGATACATTTTGGATGGACTGAGAGACGCAGACCATTCCTTTAGCTCCACAGGAGTACATTTAATCAAAGTGTTATAAAAATAAAACTCCAAGGCATTGAGAAAAATTAGAGTGGTGACAATACGCAATACTCAAACCGTTTAGATTTGGGTGTGACCTTGACCTTAAGACAGTGTAGTTGAAAAACAAAGTGTTGCACGTCAGCTCGATGGGATTAATTTTAACCCAATTGTCATGAAAATCATTGCAGGATTTTACGGGCAAAGCTGTTCAATTATTTTGGCAATTAAAAAAATGCCTGTTATGTAATTATAACCGCTATACAACTGAATGTCGAATATATTAAAGCGTCTTAGAATTATATTTTTTAAACAGTCAGCAATGAGATATGTGATGATAATCAATTAGTCGTTTTGTTACATTAGGCCTACATGTAATTGACCTTGCGCCAGGTTCTTGGTTGACAGATAAGAATCTCTCATCAGACCAATCAAACAGCTAGCTGATACAATATGTGACGAACGTGGTTATTAGCCGCCATTTTGTCCGTCAAACATTCAAAATGCTTCCATCGACGGACATGCAATATTAGGTATTTCTATGTACGAAAGAGTATTTTATAAAGTAGGCCTATTTGAGTCATTGTCTTACGTTTACTTTATGAAGTGTCTCACGATCATTTTGGTGAAAAAAGTACTTTTTTGTAATTAAGATTAACTTTTATAATTTACTCTAGGTCTGATTATCTGCTAGTTGCCGGACACTACCCTGTCTACTCTGTCGGCAATAATGGACCAACTGATTGTCTTATAAAAAGGCTCGAACCTCTTCTGTATAAATATCACGTGACGGCTTACCTGTCTGGTCACGATCACAATTTACAGGCAAGTATACTTATAACAGAAAATAAATGTACATTAAAAGCTTATTGTATGACTAACTGTATTCATGTTCTGTGAATGGTCAATCGTTAGTCACATTATTCGGTATATTCTTACAAACGAAAGTGCGTGACGTGCGATGATATTCAGTTTCCAGAATGACGGCAAAAATTGCCTTCGTTTCTGTCGGTGACAAGGCAAGTCGCTTTGCTATCAAGTAAAATATTTAAAACACAATTTATGAAGTTAAACCGTCAAAGGGCTGAGTTAATTCTCTTGTAAATAGACAGAAATGATAAAAGTTAAAAATAGGTAGGTTTTTCAATCTTTGACTGGACCATTCAAATCGATTTTCAGTTTATTAAACACAAATATTTTAGCTGATAACTTCGGTAATATTCCCTTTTGAAATGTTCTTCGCTAAATGTTTTGGTTCTTTTATTTTAATCCTTAGTGTCAATGTTTATAGACGTCCCCAAATCGAGGCTTGACTGCACATACAGCCTTAATTAATAAATTCGGTAGATCGTGATAAGATATTGTGAATATATACTTTATCTTAGTGAAAATGACAGGAATGTCCAGTAACTCTTGCTACCTCATTTTTTCAGCATATCCAAACGACAAACGGAATTCAGCACATGGATTACTTTGTCACCGGAAGTGGGTCATATATTTGCCCCTTAGGGCAAGTAAACCTTCACTCCATACCAGAAAATTCCTTAAAATTCTTTTTCGATGAACTTGGAGGATTTGCATGTATCGATGTGTCTTCTACGGCAATGA
>JAUMHA010426303.1:0-21595 GCA_032359765.1 Saxidomus gigantea | reverse complement strand
GACGGACGACAGACGACGGACAATCATCGATCCTAATAGCTCACCCTGAGCCAGCTCAGGTGAGCTAAAAAGGACAAGCTAAAGTTAATGTCCTTATACACTGCACTTCCTCTCAAGGTCCTCTGTCTGTGTGAAAATTGAAATAAATTATCTTGAATACTTTTATAGTTATGCTCCGGACAAAAAAGTCAGGGATGCACAGACGGACGGAGGGATGGAGCACATTACCAAATCCCCTCTGCCTTGGCGGGGGGATAACAAAGCAGTGCCACCTTTGGATAAATAACTTCTTCCTTTGAAATTTTGTTACTTCTTTTGAAAAAGTCTGAAATACTGTTTCTAGAATATGTTTAATTTTACTGGCTTTTGCTAAAATTAACTTTTTTCCTGGAGTTCTGAGTAAGTACAGTAGGGACTGTGGAAGTCACGACCACTGAAGTGAAGGGGTGTTTCTCTGCTGCAAATAGCTGTTAAAACACTCTATCCTAATCTACTCAAGATTCGTTACAAGATCCACTACACTCCTCTCTTAAATTTCAAAAGTTTCAGCAAAGAAAGTCAATATTCAAGTAAAGCAATATTTGCGAGATGAGAAGATCAGTTTTTTTCTAGTAAAGCAATTTATACTCAGAAATTGTTACCCATTATAATTTATGTTCACCGATTCATAGCATTGCCAAGGAAATAATAACTCATATTAAGTATGTGGTAATTGTTGATATGGTTACTTGTTTTACTGGGTGCTCTGCTGAATAAATTATCATGCGGACATTTCTATTTAATACTTTGTGAATACAGATAGACCAGTATCATCACTATGGAAACAGGAGCCTGTATACCAAGATAGATAAATGTACATCAGATTGTAAGGAAGGATTGGCTTATGCACTGGCAGCCGCACAATCTGATGGCATACTAGTCCTTGAGCCAAACACCCCAATATTTCTTACAGCATAGATCATTATGTATAACTCACGTTAAGTACAAAACACCTACTTAAATCATGACACAATAGACCCAATACTAATCTTTTGTGTCAGTGTATAATTAGAGAATGCTCGCCAAATATAGCCAAAATTTTTAATTAATGTCTTAATTTGTCTTATTCATTGAATCACGTCTCTGATTTCATTACCAGCTGTTTTGAAAGCCAGACTTCCATTTAAAACATCATGTTCTTCAAACTTGGGTCTAAAAAACCCAGAATGTCAACTGTGTCATATTTTTTAAAAAACATAGTCTATTGATAATTGTTGTGGTTCACGCTTAAGGTCAAACCTCTTCACACTAATAAGATCAAACTATGACCCTTGTCAGTTTACTAAAGCCTTATCTATTGGCCAGCGGCCAGTTATTGAGCGTTGGCGTATAGGCTAATCCCATTGTTTTGAATCCTTTAATAATTACAAAGCATGCTTGCAAAACAGACAGTTCATTCCGTACTTGGTTATAAATTAAATTTGGCTCTTCTTTTGAGATCAGAGTGTGACAAATTTCAAAGCATAAAAATAAATCATGCCTATGACAATATCATTTCTCTCTCAACTGATAATCTCACTTGCGTCAGTTAAAGAGACTCAAATTTCACTTTCTATTCAATTAAAATTCCTTAAATTTTGTTTATCTTGTGGTCATGAATTAATAAGACTATTCAGCAAAAATGTTATCTAAATTTTAAAGTAATGATTTCCTGGAAAATGTTCAGACCTTTCATGGTCTAAAATCATTCACTGTTCGATTAAATTATAATTGTTATAATATGTAAATAGGAATGTCAACTGAATTGAGCAGTGGTCCAAGTGTAAGAAGAGATTTTTATTTAAAATGTCAATCAGGAAGCAGTTGGCGCCCAGTTTACATTTTGTTATGTTTGCACAGGCAAGAATGTTCCCTGCATGATTGGTTAGCCAGGCTCAACCCACTGCAATACTGAGGCTTGCCATACAGTTTATTATACATTACAGTGTAACATTCATAATCATAATTTTGTATGAGAGTTTGTCAATACCATTGTTTTAAAAAAAATCCTTGAAACTCAGCTGCATATCAAAGGAGGCTGATCCATACAAAATGTGGGTAATACTGTTACAAATTTATGCTCCCTGCCTTAAATTGCGTATCATTTCATATCAAAAGCTCAAATGTATAAGTTTTTAGATCAAAACAACATGCATAAAATATAAATATTGGTATTATTGTATTATAAGACTCGTAAGAAGATTAGTAATGTTTTGAATGTGACGTGAAAGTGTTTCAAATATATGAATAATTAATCAGACCAAATATCAGGCCAATAGCCAAAAGCGCAAGTTTATTTCATGATTCAATAAGGCCTCTGTATGTAATTACTATTTTATCAGATTGTACAGTCTAGTTTTTAAACTAGAACAGTTGCAAGGTGACAAATACGCCAATATCATGGCTTTAAGCCAATGGTGCAACTTCTATTACTCACAACACTAAACAGAGCCTTCTAGAATTAGAAATCACTAGGACAAAGCCATCCTGAACTACAATGTATTTTCATTGTAACTGCCGGGCTTTCAAGTACATTGTATGGCAATAGTGTTTCCTTGGATTTAACCAGGTGACCTCGCTATTTTCTTATGAGACCAGTTTCAAACTTTACCTACATTCATCAGGAAAAGCATTCTCAGGTGAGCTTAAAAAAATGAAAATAAGAGAAATACTGCACAGGTGTCTTTAGGTGCTTACACAAAAGATCATGGTCCTTATAAGTTTGATAAAACAGGATGCTTTTTCTCTATTGTCTATCAATTAAAGAATTGTCACTAGCCAAATTCCTAAGTAAAACAAACTAAAACTAAAACAGAAATAGAAACAGAAATAAAGAAACTGTTATTTTAAACACAGTTGGACATCATTATGCAAAGCATTCTACAGCATGAAAAAAGGTGCCAAATAAAATCATCTTTCATGAAACGTGATGCTGTGATAGTTCCTATTTGCATAAAGCATAAAAAGCTTGACAGTAAATTGCTGCATGTTTACGCATATTTGCATATCTACTCATATTTTTACATTAGATCTTACTATGTGATAAATTAAGCCATTAAAATTTGAAGGCCATTTATATCACTATAAAATTACCATATTTGATTAATTTCCCGGATCATACACTCGGAGACATCTAGCACAGGGTTGACTGAATACCTGCCGTATACAAACGTTATGTCCGGTTTTGAAATTCTGTTGTTTGACAACTTTTGCTAGTCCTGCAACAGACTTAAGGTTTAAGAACACTTTAATTGAAATAATCACTTTACCTAAATTTACAAAGGCATTGTCATGATGGGTAATTTAACTTGGGCTTTAAATGAAAATGCCATTAACTCCAGAACTACAAAGACAATCCCCCCCCTCCCCACACACACACTTCACCCCTTTATTATGTTTCAAGAAAAACAAAAGTACTAAAGGGGGTCATTCAATCATTAAAAATGATGAAAGGTTAACCATCATGTTCCTGTTTCCTCTGAACATTCCCTATAATTTTGTATGAAGTTACATTTGTATTTTCAATTGATAACATTTTTCAAAGAAAAATGGGGATAACAAAAAAAAAAGAGGTGCACTCAACAATGCTACACACCAAAATATCTAAGCTTTAGGCCTTATGGTTTAGGAGAAGATTTTTAAAGTTTTTCCTAAATGATATTACAAAATTATTATGTAAGTCTGTGTACAATAAGTGACCTCCTGCGCAGGGTCAATTTTGACCCTAAGGGCATGATTTGAACGAACTTGGTAGAGGACCACTAGACTATTCTACATACCAAATAGCTAAGCTCTAGGCATTACCATTTTGTAGTGGGAGGTATTTTTAATGTTTTTCTTTTCGGTTACCATGGCAACCAGTTCTGCATGGAATATAATTCTTTGAATAAACTGGGTAGAGCCTCATGCAAACACCATTGGTCTAGAAGTTTCAGATGAGTGTTTGAAGAAATTTGTGAATGGACGGACGACGGACATCCAACAATCCTTAAAGCTCACTACTTGTTCCCTCGCATAATGTTCCTTTGAATAACATTTGAATAATTCACTTCAACATTCTTTGAGTTACATCACATATCATTTAACTTATTTATAAATAAAAACATGTAAAATATCTTGCATTGAAGAAAACAGACGAGTGATACATGCAAACATTTTACAAACAGTACAGCATTAAGGTAGTCACAACAGCTGATTTGGAGCAATTGGCTCAGAGAACATTAAGGTAGTCACAACAGCTGATCTAGAGCAATTGGCCCAGGGAACATTAAAGTAGTCACAACAGCTGATCTAGAGCAATTGGCTCAGGGAACATTAAGGTAGTCACAACAGCTGATCTAGAGCAATTGGCACAGGGAACATGAAGGTAGTCATAACAGCTGATCTGGAGCAATTGGCTCAGGGAACATGAAGGTAGTCATAACAGCTGATCTGGAGCAATTGGCTCAGGGAACATTAAGGTAGTCACAACAGCTGATTTAGAGCAATTGGCCCAGGGAACATAAAGGCAGTCACAACAGCTGATATAGAGCAATTGGCTCAGGGAACATTAAGGTAGTCACAACAGCTGATCTAGAGCAACTGGCTCAGGGAACATTAAGGTAGTCACAACATCTGATCTAGAATAATTGGCTCAGGGAACATGAAAGTAGTCACAACATCTAATCTAGAGCAATTGGCATAGGGAACATTTAGGGTAGTCACAACAGCTGATCTAGAGCAATTGGCCCAGGGAACATTAAGGTAGTCACAACAGCTGATATCGAGCAATTGGCCCAGGGAACATTAAGGTAGTCACAACAGCTATTCTACCAAATGGCACAGGGAACATTAAGGCAGTCACAACAACTGTCCTTGAGTAATTCGCTCAGGGTACATTAAGGCTGTCACAACAGCTGATCTAGAGCAATTGGCTCAGGGAACATTAAGGTAGTCACAACAGCTGATCTGCAGTATGGCTCAGGGAGCATAAAAGTGAATAAAACAGATGATCTGCAGAATGGCTCAGGGAGCATAAAAGTGAATAAAACAGATGATCTGCAGAATGGCTCAGGGAGCATAAAAGTGAATAGAACAGATGATCTGCAGAATGGCTCAGGGAGCATTTAGGTAAATAACAGCTGATCTAGAGCAATTGGCTCAGGGAGCATTTAGGTTAATAACAACAGCTGATCTGCAGTATTGCTCAGTGAGCATAAAGGTGAATAAAACAGCTGATATGCAGTATGACTCAAGGAGCATTTAGATTAATAACAACAGCTGATCTGCAGTATTGCTCAGGGAGCATTAAGGTAAATAAAACAGATGGTCTGCCATATGACCCAGGGAGCACTAGGGTGGTCACAACAGCAGCTGATCTAGAGCATGACTCAGGTGACCTTACAACTTTTTAATTAATTCATTTATATTATCAAAACATAATAGTGACTGCCAGTTTTGATTTAAAGCATGCCTTTCCCCCTGATTTATCTAAGAATGATTTATGAAACAATATTCTCCTTTTCATGTCAGAGAAATATTTCATTGAACTATACATAAATGTCTGAGTTATTTATTTCAGCAAAGAGATTTAGTGAAGACTGTCTTAAAAATCTATGAGAATTATATGTTTACCTAATAATTATCAACCATCCATCAATGATTAATGGTATTTCATGGCAATAAATTTTTGTTTTATAATATATACATGTAGTATCATATTCAATTAAAACTAAGGGGAGCTGTGGCGTAGAAGTTAAGGTGTCTGCCGCTCATACCGCAGGTTGCAGGTTCGAGCCCCAGTGGGGTCACAACCGTACCTCCTCACATGACACTTGTCCTTATTCTTCCAAGAAGCGGACTCGAGAGTGACCCAATAAGCATCAAGCTTTCTTCACAATCGAACTAAAATAAATAAGTAAAAACTAAACTAATTATAACTAAAGCCTTCATTTCAAAATGTGCATCTGTGTAGGTGTAGCAGAGTATACTAAAAACTTGAACAGAATACATACGACAACATTCAGACTGACATAGGGGCCTACTCTTTCTTCTTTTGAAATACAAATTGATTGCATGAACATGTAAATAAATTATTAGGAGGTAAAGGAAAATTTACTAAAAATGAGAAAAGCATGAGTTATGGTTCTTGAATCAACTTAATGTCTCATAATGACCCCTAATCATTATTGAAAAGGTCATGAAGCTTCAACTTATACACATGTATTGAATTAATACTATTGAAAAGAAAATGTAATAAACACAGTTGATTAAAAAAAGCAATATAAACTAGAGTTATTGTTCTTACAAATTGCATTTTCTTTCAATGTCACGGACATTTTTAACTATTTTTTATCATAATTCTTAACAATACAGTGCAATGTTTAAAGGATGATAATTACAAAATGAAACAAGCTAGAGTGATGTACCTTTAGAATACAAATGGTACACTGTTTAAGGACATGTGTTCAAAGTTTGAAAGTCACTGGAAGCAAATGCTTATAAAGTAATATTGATTTATAGTTCAATACAACACAAACAAATTCCCAAATGCCAACCCCTTTCCAAAATTGTTTTTGTGAAGATGTAAAAAAAAAAAAACTTGATGTCCTTAAATTGCCAATTTTTGTACCTATTAAATCTATTTTAATTTTTTGCTGTATTTCATATTTGACAGAATACAATTCAATCAGATGTTCAAAGCAATTATGAACAGCTACCTAAAAGACACGTACAGAACTTCCCTTTTTTGCACGTAACTTTTTATATACTTTTTATATGACAATAAATGTCCCATTAAGTGAACTAGACCGCAATTCAATTAGCCACGTGGGCAAGTTAATTAAATATCATTACAAGTCAATGAGTAAGGACTTATAATTAAACCAAATTAATTCATGAAAATTTTAATGTCAGCTGGTAATAAAACTCATAATCTAGTATATATTTTTATTGTAAGACAATACATTTTACCTTTAATTACATTTTTCACTGGGCTACCATTGTTTTTACACACAAATTACTTCCCATGATTGTGTCAACAATGTTGGAGACATGGTGGGCGTTACACAGTCCCCTTGTCACACTATGTTGTTACTGAATGCTTAACACGTCAGAGATTTTTACGTCAGCATGATTCAGTGTCATTCAGCCTTGATGAATATCTTACATTTCTGTTAAAGAAAACAGGAAGGCCTAGTTATTTATTTCCTTATACGTACAGGAGGAACTGTTGCAGAAAAATTCAGTTCATCTCAAGAAATTGTAAAGAATTTCTCTTACAAGAGTCTCAAATCTCTAAATTCTGATTGGTCAGTTTCAGAAATTTAGCTCCAATCAAAAGCTGTTATATAACACTGGTTGCAGACTCCACTCCTTCTACCAGTGATTACATAATTGTACGCCTTACAAGCAGAAGCAAATAATATAGAGTCCCCTAAAATGGTCAGACAAAACATCAGTAACAAGCTTGAAAAGGCAATAGAAGCAAATAGTGGCCTTCGTGAAATAGCAGATGCATTCAGAGCATGAAAATGAAACAGTGAACCAAATTGAGCAACAGATTCAAACACATTGGCTAAACAGAAGCATACAGTATTATCAATGTACCGTAACAGTAGAAGCAAGTAATTATCCTTTTGAAACAGAAGAAGCAAATTGTAATCCCTTTGAAACAGCAGAAGCAATATATAGTTATCCTTTTGAAACAAAAAAGCAAACAGTAATCTTTTTGGAACAGCAAAAGCAGAAAGAATCTTGTATATTTTGACAAGTAACCATACAGTTCTACGAAATTAACAAAAGAGTTACAGTTTAGGAAAAGTTTCTGAGGTTCGAAACTGTCATCTGTTAGTCACTATGTTTAGTTGGTTGATGACTTTCAAAAATCTACATTATTCATGTTATTATTTGAATTGACATAGGTACGCTATTCATGACTTTACCATGTAATATATTACAGTGAACAATCGGAAAATCATCAATACATTGTGTATAACAAAAAAACTTTACCAAATAAACCAACTTTACAGAACATATACTACGTCATAAGTATATTCTACATATGTAAATTATATAAGGGAAATGTCAAAACTTCTTGAACTTGGATGTTCAATGTAGGTTAGCTGCAAACAAATCGTGTCAATGTACAAAAACATGTGTAAAACATGCAGTTGGAATGATTGTAAATGTTTCGACATGCAACCAATATGGCTGTTTTTCTTTCGAGGTAATTAAAGGGCTCAAGGACAATGTTTGTAAACAAGCAGCAAACACATGTACTTGAAAACATCAAAGGAAATGCAGTCCATCACATGTCCATTGTGAATGACAAGGTTACATTGACAACAGGATTTCAGTTTTACATGGTAACTGACTGCCAGTAAATTGACTTGGTTGCACTGTGCAACATCTTTAACATTAAAGACTCCATATGGTTGAAGAGTCTGGGGTTACAGGGATGTTAATACGGAGTAAGGTAAGCAGTCCAAGGTGATAATGTAATATAAGTGATATCCAAAGAGCAACCAATGTGTATTAAGTACCGGTATATAGAGTAAGATTCAGAGTGAAAGGGAACCATCAACAAAACTTAAGTATATCAGAGTGTTTTCCAGCTGTCAGCTAGGACAGAACATTATCTATACCTACTTTGTTTTGAAAATATTTCTATGACAAAAAGGCATTCTTGTAAATGTCAAAAATTTACTGAAATTTCATTTAACTTTTAAGGAAACAAAAATAAGGTAATTAACAATATAGCACTGTCCTAAAATTTCAAGGCGTAATACTGTGATCTCATAATGACCAAACAATTCAATAAAGTTAAATGTTAAAGATTCAAAGAATTCATTAGAACCAATCTTTAAATAAAATATAGGAGTAACATGAAAGCAAGGCGGAAACAAAAACATTTAAACAACCACATGCTTTGTTTCACCGAATTTACATGTCATTTAGATATTAATATAGTCGCCTCGTTTGCTAACATTAAATGCAGTTAACACCTAATTTGTGCCAGCATACTGAATATAAACTACTAGAAAAACGCTAAAGTGAATCTTGATGAGTTAGTAAAAAAATAGTGAATCATAATCATATTTCTACCACCAAGAGAAGCGAGGATTGCGAGAGTGTGTTCTTCCTTGTTGTTGTAGGAGTTTAATGCCCATTTCAATTGTATTTTTGTCATTTTTACAGGCGGACAGCTTGCCTACCCTTTGTGGGAAGGACCAGAAACTTTCTCAAATAAACAGACAAGATTGGCCGCAGCAGAGCTCAAACCCATGAACAGCAATCTACGATAGGTTACAGTGATTTAAAGTCAGTGACTGGCAATTTAACAATCAAAGGGGTTATGTTCGTACTTTTTGTACAGTTTCAGGTACTGGTACATGTACAAGCAGTTTTTAATTGGATTTAAGCAAACCTCTTTTTTCCTTGGTAAAAATCTACACAACTTTGTAATGGTTTGTAATTATCTGACTTGATACACCAGTAAGAAAGTTGTTACAGGAGGCACTCCACAGCTTGAGTAATGTTGTGGAAACTCCTGACACCTATGGTGAATAAACAAATGATTGTCATTTTTTATGATCATAGAGGGTGGGACACCATATACATACAAATGCATTTTTGTCTCAGCAAGAAGGAAGTTGAGGAAGTCTGTGCATTCATTAAAGAAAACAAGTTTGAGCTTTGTTTCTAAAAAAGAATTTGTTTCTTCAAAAATAGCTTGCATAATGACGGTAAAACCACACACGATGCACTTGTCAGAGTGCCTCCCACCCCATATCGAACACGGGCATGACAATTTTAGTATTTAAGAAGTGTTCTTCTATGAGATTATTGCCATAGATTTTGCTATATTTTAAAGTTACAGCTACTGTGATACTAACCTGTGAATGCTTTGCCCTTTGACCTGACCTTTCATTTCATAAAAATTACTCAGTTGGTATATTCTCATTCATAAAAGTACCAGTGTATTAATGTATCACTGTAACTGTCAGAATCCAAGCTCAAAGCACCAGGTCATACCAGATTGTAAAATAAACCATTTAGTCCATATGTAAAAGACTGGTTTTAAAATGGTTGTAATATTGCTGTATGCTGTCTGTTGTAACTTCTGCTTCCTTTGGACCTTACTTCAGATGACTGTGCTGTATGTTGTAACTTCTGCTTCCTTTGCACCTTACTTAAGATGGTTGTTCTGTATGTTGTAACTGCTGTTTTTCTTTGGACCTTTCTTCAGATGGCTGTACTCTATGTTGTAACTTCTGCTTCCTTTGAACCTTACTTTAGATGGCTGTGCTGTATGTTGTAACTTCTGCTTCCTTTAGACCTTTACTTTAGATGGCTGTGCTGTATGTTGTAACTTCTGCTTCCTTTGGACCTTACTTCAGATGCCTGTGCTGTTTGTTGTACCTTCTGCTTCCTCTGAAACTTTATTTCAGATGGTTATGCTGTACATTGTTACCTCTGCTTCCTTTAGACCTTTATTTCAGACAGTTATGCTGAATGTTGTACCTTCTGCTTCTATTGGGTTTTTATTTCAGATGGTTATGCTGTATTTTGTAACTTCTGATTTCTTTTGACCTTTACTTTAGATGGCTATGCAGTATTTGATAACTTCTGCTTCCTTTGGACCTTACTTCAGATGATTGTGCTGTATGTTGTAACTTCTGCTTCCTTTGGATCTTTACTTCAGATGGTTATGCAGTATGTGATAACTTCTGCTTCCTTTGGGCCTTTTTTTCAGATGTATGTGTTGTATGATAACTCAAGCTGACTTTGTCCGGTTGAGCTAAAAACAGGTCATTTTGACATTTCATTATTTGGTATAAATATAGTTTCCAGGGCAGGTTAAGATAATACAAGAAATGCAGAAGTTACCATGCATAAATAAGGACAAAAACATCCTGTCCTTTATGTTAATTTTATTATAATAGACCCTTACTGATTATCTTTGTAAATGCGCATTCCCTGTCAAGAATGTAAATACTTTATGCGGTCAACATGACCGAGACAAGAAAAACTTTGAAATTCAGTTCTGGTTTAATATGAATTTTCTGACCCATAAATATGATTATGAATTTAAATGTAAGTGTTTTTGTAAATGTTAAAGAGAGTGCAATGCCTTGAGTTAAATTGTTTCCTGAAATTGCTAATTACATAAAAAGAGAAACTGATTTTCTTTTAAATGTTTCTTCATATCTTGAGGAGCTTAAAGTGCAACCAGCTAAAACTAATTCATTACAACTAAAGGGTTTTTTTTTTGTATTCACAGACTGAATGACTTGTATTGTGGCTTTTAACCCCCAGAGGAAACTGGAGGACGAAGTATCACAAATCACAGTGGAAATACTTTGATAGTGGAGACATTAGTACATCTAAACAAATGCTGTTCTCTTCACCCACACAGTTCTGTATTGCACTCTACAACCCAGACCATTCCAGCATGCTGCAACCAGTAGAGTAAAGTACAGTGTAACCTGTGGTATGAAAACGGACTATTGGGAAGCTGAGAAAATGGTCTCTTAATAAAAAGGACCTTTAATATAACAGATTTTCTCCGTAAAAATATCAAGTTGGGTTTAGAAATATTTGTCTCTTATGATACACATGGTATATGAATACACATGGTATCTCAAGCAAGTATTACTGTAGTAGCATAGCACTTTCTAACCCTACAAAAAACAACTAACTTTTCAGTACAATATGAAATCAAACATTAATATTTCTCGGCATGCACTTTAAAATGGCAACTGCAAAAAGTTGTACCATGTCATACAAACAGAAATAACAGATCATATTCATATTAAAATAAAATTTGCACCTGTGACTATCTCAGTAAATTGATTTGCATTCCCCATATACTTGTGTTAAGTCACGAACAGCTATGTCCTACGTTTTGATGCAAATTGTGAAAATAACTCAAGATGAAAGAAGTAACTGACAGAATAAATGTTTCCAAATCAGCTGAATTATTTAAATCATTTGTACTCATTGTTCCCCACATGTGAGATGGAAAGTTTTTTATTGTTTTGCTATAGTTATCCTTTCATGGTATAGAATCAATGCTAGGTGAAGCGGTACAAACAGATTTCCGGAGATTTCCGGTAACATATGAGAAGAGATTAGCCGCTGAAAGTATATAAGCTAGACCATATGATACTTCTGTATCAATGAAAAATTGAAACTGTTTTTGTCATTGTAATTTGATCCGTTTCTAAGTGCGCATGAACTCGCAGACAATGGAGTTTGTCAACAACCTCTCTTTAGCAACATGGTATAAACAGCTAGAGTTCCATTTGTTTACAATGGATTTTAAAAATTTGTGCACGAATGAAAAAGTTATTGTTTTCATCAGCTATATTTTATCAGGCAAATCCACAGCCTTTGTTCGTGCGATGGTGAACTTAACTCTCATTAACCAGTGAAGCTTAAAATCTCAATGGAAAGTTGATGCAGAGAAGATTCCTTAGAGATTCCTTACAGATTTTGGTGAAAATCCACTCACGATATAGAGAAAGGGTTACTGGCCTTCAGGGCAAATTTGGTGAAAATCCACTCAGTGGTTCATGAGAATAGATTTTGATTCTTTTTTCTCCAGAAAATGTATGTTTCATCCTCTGTATTTATGACAAGGTCAACACAGCTGTCGCAGGAGCAGATTTGAGACATATGGTTTGTTTATTGTGAACACATTTTGATATGTGGGGGAAACTATTAGTCTCCACTAATTATGTACATTGTATACTCAGTTGCAAAAGAAAGTGTGCATGTTTTTATTTTAAGAATCTCTATTTTGATCAAACATATCGGTCTTAAATTTCGAACACTACCTTTATACATCATTTGCTATCAATTGAATGTGCTATCAATGCAAATGAAATTGAGCATAAATTGCTCTAAATTCTGATACCAAACATTTAGATATTTCTGTTAAAAATGATACATATAATTAACAAAACCCTTAGTGCACACTTTCTTTTGCAGCAGAGTATAAATTGCTTACAGTAAGTCTAAATACATAGTAATTGTTTAAAACTGAAATTCAGAGCCCAACATCGATGACTTTTAGTAGAGTAGAGGGCTTACTTCTTATCAAATCTCAGCAGAGTTATGCCCCTTGAAACACTAAATGGTACAATAACTATGTACAAAAATTTTAAAGCAATGTAGAAGAATACTGTCTCATGATCTTTGACCCTTTAGTGTGACCTTGACCTTGAGCCAGTAAAGCTTGAACATGGATTCTGCAGTGACATCTCTGTGAAATAGCATTCAATCAAAGTTTATGAAAAATCCTTAAACCCAATGGATAGATGAACCGTTGACATAATTTAGGTCATGAAAATGAATCTATGAAGATGTATAGAAAATTATAGTCTCATGACCTATGATCACTAAGTGTGACCTGACCTTGAGCCATTGTGATTGGTATATATCATCTTGGTGATATGAACATTTGACCTTGGTTTCATAAAAACCCTTTACAGAGTCATTTAAGAAATATAGAGCTGACATAAAAAGCAATGAACCTTCAGTGTGTGACCTTGACCTTTGGCTGACATGTTTCAACATGACATCTACAAGTCATCTTTATGACATGATATGAAAAAACACCCAAAGATTTATGTTTATCCTTCAAGGGGTTTAGATAATATAGAGTGGACATAAAACACAGATAACTCTTGTGTGACCTTGACCTTGCCTAAAGTGACCCTAAATGCATATCAAGCTATCCTCCTCATATGCAATACCTATGTACAAAGTTTAATCATCTAATAAACAATAGAGCATGTTCTTGTACCAGTATTTTCTATATCGATTTAGTTTAAAACTTTGTTAAAATGTTTCCAAATGTTATACTCTTTCCAACAAATGAGCGACTCTGAACTTTTGAAATTGTCTTCTGCACTACCTAATTAGCTAAAAGTACTCACACAGGGTAATGAACGTGTACGCTAAATCTTAGTTCACAACCACCGCTATGAAAGAGTATTAAGTGCATGACATTAATTTTGTCAGTGTAACAGTACCGCATAAAACAAGATTTAATTGTTAGGCTCCGAATCTATTATTCACACTTCTACAGGCACCCTTGAAATTCTGAGCATGTTAAGCCTGTTACTTCTTTAAAGTGACATTTTAACTGGCATGTGTATTTCCTCCCCACAAAAAGTTAATAAAATTTAGAAGAAAATCTGATCATATTCAAGCAAAAATGATTATTGCTATACTCAGAAACTAAGTTCCTTGACTGGACCTCCACCAAGGAAGGGTACCTTACTTGAAGTCTATTTGTCAACTGATTATTAGAGTTTATTAGATTTGTTTGATTTATTGCTTTAATTATTCACTGGCCAATCGGATCTGCTTAAGGATCGCTTCCTTATTTTTGAGGTTGAGTTGAGGGACATTTTTGAATATAGTCATTATAAGTCTTTCCTATTTGTTAGAGCTACCATTGTTACCTGTACATAGTTGCTTATTGTATCATGAGCCAAGTTTGAGTAAATTGAGTACAGCGACTTGGAAGATCTACTTACCGAGACTTTTACCTAGATAATAAATTAGGTAGGTTTTGTAAAGAAATTAACTTTCATAAGTTTATATAATTTATGACAGAGTTCCTTCAGAGTTCAGGTTTCCAAGTCATATTTGTGACCTTTCACATTTCATTACTTCCAAGTGGTGAGAAAACAAGATCTGTCAACCTATATCTATGATATTAGCAAAAAGAACTCACACAAAAAAAATTAATGTAATTTTCTGAAGCTGAATAAATCTTGATACACTCTCAAAATTATGTTTTTTTTACTTATTCGAGAAGGAATTCTGTTTCTTTCACGTGTTAGTTTTCTGTAGTAGTTCCTATTTATAAGAACATCCAACATTATATTACAGTTTAATGTCAAAAGGTATATTAAGTATAGAACACTGACATTTCAATTTTTTTATAAATACTCTTAACACAAAATCACTTTTAGAAACTAATAATCATTTAAAATTGCAAAGAAGTAGAGCATTTCTTACTTGTTTTGTCACAGCATGGACTAAAACAATATAGATTATTGCCTAATCCAATTACAAGAACAAATACTTAAACCAAGCAGTCCTCTTATAACAAAGTTGAGAGTCAACAGGGCATTATTAACCTCATAATTACCTAGATAAGTAAATCATAAAGTTCCATAAAATCCATTTTACCTTATCTAGAAATTTATTTGAAATATTCTATGAATTTTACTTTATCTCCATAATCTGACCTTTTACTATTAATGCCTAAAAGCATAGCAAACAAGGGGGAGACAAAACAATTGCTGAATTAAGGCAATAACTATAGGCTTATCAGGTCAATTAGGGGCAGATTTCTTGCAGAAATACTATAATAGAACTTCAAAAGAAAAATTTGGCTATAAATTTTTCAGGAAGATGCTAAACATGCACTGTGTTTTGCCGGTGGTTGCTATTTACAAAATGATAACCATGACTTATCATGATAATAGGAAGATAATGCTTTGATAAACTAATCTGTACCTGTATAATGGCTCGGATCTGGTGTAATTTTCTAAATTTTGACACAAATCAGCTGTTTTTTCTGGCCAACAGTGTGTGGGATTCTCAAAGTGCAGTAAAAATAGCTGTAAAGGCTTAACTGGCATTTAAAAAACAGACCTGCGCCAGACAGAAAGAGCGTGCATTTAAAATTGAACATGGTACATGCTTCAGTCATGTGTTAAAATCAAAACACCATACGGAAGTGACCTTGACCTTATGAACACATATAGAGTGGTGATCTGGCACTTTCCCTTATAACATCGCTGAACTGGTCTTTAAAAGTACAGTTGATGGTTTATATAAAAAAATAAGCCTGAAAATGCTATTTCTATAGCATCCTTTTTCTTGAATAGTTTACCCACTTCGAAAAATGAAAAAAGAATAAAAATTAATGGATACTCAAAACTAACAGATATGTTGTGGTTAGAGCCCAATTTATGAATGCATGGGGCACCATTTAAGTTTCAGTTGTGCATATATAGTGCTTATGATTATTATAGAAGGCAAAGCAAATTGCAAATGATATATGATATTACATTTTACAATTTATCGAAACTTATATTACATGATGCTATAAGTATAATACTACATGATTACACAGAAAAGAACAGAATATTACATACATTACAGCAATGACAGCTAGAAACTATAAGCTTGGTATGATAATGGTGCCTATTATATAAATTCACCAGCAATTTTCTCTAATTTGTACATTATAAATCCCGAATGATATATGATTCTAAAATGAGCCTAACTCAACTCTTTGCCAACAAAAATGTTGGCAAACTACACAGAGAGCAGACTGTCTCTGAGGGTTTTATCGGTCAGGTTTCTTTAATAAATCTAGCTTACAACTCATCTTGAATGAAACATTTCATTCTGACTTCAAAGTTATCTGGCCATCCACGTAATTTGGCATGTTGTTCAAATAAACAAAAGGATAAGCTATGTGATGGCATATTTTCTGATATAGGCGTGCTATATAAGAAATAAAGCCCACATCTTGATAAGAACCTATTGCCAGGTGAAATCTTACAGTTGTAAACCTGCCAGTCATACAAAATTACCTGTGAAAACAAAAGGCCCAAGTAAAAAGTGACTCAAAACTCAATTAAGGTGATAATTTTGAACTAACAAGGTTTCAAGATGATCCATTTAGGGTATTTGTTTATAGATTAAGTGCCATTTAAAAAATAAAACCATTGAACTTTGTGTCTGTTGTCATTGAACTTCCTGGATGTGCTTCCAATAGAGATGTATAAATAATGAAGCACAAGTTTACCATAATTATATACATGTATAGTCACTATTATCCAGCCTTGGTAAAAAAAAATAATCTTGAAAACTAAAAGCTCTCATGCAAATTTTCACATTGTCTGATCAAAATAAACCACTGATTGATCACTGTGCAGTAATTGCTTCAAAGAACACAACATTTACAAAATGTACACACTTCAGGCTTTTATGATATGCATGTAATACCTCCCTGACTTCCTTTGTTGAAACAATTAACAATTAATTAATATACATATTAACAATCTAAATCATATACAGAGTTTCTATAATAAGACCAGCCTTTGGACCTTGTGTTACTGAAATGGTATTTTCTTACCAAGACCTATTTACTATTACATGAAACTGACTGTTTAATTCCAAAGTGATTGATCCTAACATTGAAAGCAGTCTTAATGTTAGATGGTCTTTAAATAGCAGAACTTTCACAACATTAAACATTAGTTGGCACTGTCAAAAGTTTGTGGGTTTTTGTTTTATTCCAAGCAATTAGGACCTTCAAATTTACAAAGTAAAAGCGAAAGAATATTTGACCCAATCAGCTGTCCGAGTACTTTGTCTATGATATTTGGCAATAATGCAAAAACAAATACTAAATTAGAAGCACTTTACAAGTCACTAACATTTTCCACTAAGTAACCACAACACCGAAGTTGTTACATTAACCAGAAGAAAAATCAATTTCTGAGAAAATAGCGGGAACACTGTATAAAAATAAACATTCTGCCTCGGCAATATATCACAGTGTCTGATTTTATTATCACAAAATGCCAAACAAAAACTGCCTCCATTCATTTCAGTTTTGGGTGAATGTTTTAAGATTGATTTATTCTACAAGTCTCCAGAGAGTTACCATGCCAAAAGCTTAATTCACAGAATATAACAACAGATTAAAACAATTGCGACAGTGAATCACTCTCTATGCACAATTATGTTATTTAGTTGTATGCATGTGCTTTATTATTATATGTAAATATATGTAATTAAATAAATTTTCATTAAAAAAATCTAATATTTTTTAATGGAAACCCCCCAAAATTTTTACATGACAGGATTATGAAACCTATAAATCTTAAATTACCAAAAACAAGTTTGGTGTTTAAACATTATAAGTACCTGTATAAATGTATGTTACTGAAGATAAAGAACATTTTAAGTACTTTATAGTGCATGTGCTTTAACCCAGTCCTTACCTAGACTAATTAAAATTTAGCCAACAGTAAAGTCCAAAGTCATGTTGGCACCTCAAGCCTAGCCTGACACAGAACAGGGTTAATTTTAACACTTGAAAGGACAAACTTTTAATATAGGGTGAATCCTTTCTGTTACCAACATGTCAGATTGGTTATCGAGTTATTAGAGTGAAATTTGACTGGTTATCCAGTTATGAGACTGTAGTGACAGACTGGTTATCCAGTTATTAGAGTGATGTTAGACTGGTTATCCAGTTATGAGACTGTAGTCAAACTGGTTATCGAGTTATTAGAGTGATGATAGACTGGTTATCCAGTTATGAGACTGTAGTCAGACTGGTTATCAAGTTATTAGAGTGATGCTAGACTGGCTACTCAGTTGTGAGACTGAAATCAGACTGGTTATCGAGTTGTTAGAGTGATGTTAGACTGGTCATCCAGTTTTTAGAGTGATGTCAGACTGGTTATCCAGTTATGAGACTGTAGTTAGACTGTTTATCCGGTTATGAATTTGATATTAGACTGGTCATCCAGTTATTAGTGATGTCAGACTGGTCATCCACTTGTGAGATTGATGTCTTATGGAGAAAATAACTAGCCAGGAAATGCGCATGCCAACCTAACTGAACTAACTGCAGTTGACAAGGTGGTCACAAATCATACTATATTGCCCCTTGAGATTATGGGATATCCAAATTATAAGGGATATAAACATATATAAACACTCTATTTGCTTGCACATTCAAATATTTAGAAAAGTGTCTCCACAAAGTGGCAACAAAAAAAAACTTTTTACATTCAGTGTTCATTGATATTGTGAATGAAAGATGCCACAATGAATGTACTTCTATTAACAAATGCATATTTCACATAAAAGTTCAAAGATAATAGAGCTCTATATAGATAAATGTCTACAAAAGTTCAAGTGCCAAACTTATAGTACTTATAGTTCATGCATAAACTATTCTGACTTTGTATCAGATTGTTGAAAATGTAAAATCTGTGAAGGAAATGCTGCATTTAATGTTTTGGGTAACTCAGTAACAAAGGTACTCAGAACTTCTGTCATGTAATACAATAGCATTGTAAACTGCCCAAAATAACAGTACTCTAAAAGATCCCTATCCTACTAAGGTAAGAAATTGTCAACTTTCTCACAAGAGACATAGTGGGTATAAAGTCTCGAACTCATGAACCTCAATCTATGAGAAGTTACAGGGATTTCAAGTTATGACTCCAACCACACTCGGCCATGGAGGAGAACAGACTTTCTTGCATTCCAGGCTCAAAAACAATTTTTACAGTACCTGATAAATTTACCATGGCAACCGATCAATAGGTGTACTTTTAATAACTGCTGTCTCAGATATTGACAAAACCTACATCTTAAATGTATAGGTTGCCTGTACTTCTTGCTTTTTAAATCACATGTTTACGAGTGTGATTAAAAGAAAATCCTAAAACCACTTTTGCTTAAAGCTGTTTTTCCCAAAACCATTACTTATAAATTGATTTGAAAGTACTTCTGAATCATTATAAGGTCAAGGACAAATCAATATGCCTGCAGTTAATAATTCCCCCCAAATATTGCTGAATCATCACAAAAAGCTATGCATATTCCTACATAATCATTCTGACTGTGTACAGATATGGCTTATCAACCAGTACTATAAATGTATAAAGAAAAATGTTTCACCTGCAGTTAACAAGTCTACAACACTGGGCAGATGCTCAGACTGATCTATGTCCATCAAAAACAACCAGACAATTCTGTGCAAGTAAAATATGGCTCAAATATCCTGTAAGCTGAAAACAGTCCTGTCTTTTTCCCAAGCCAGGCGAGACAACAATTTGCACACTCAGCAAACTAAATATGTGTAAACTGACCTAAATTGATGTAAAATTTTCTACATTTTACCTCAGTTTTACCATTTAAATATATACTCTATCTTTATGGAGTGATAAGAAATTGGTCTATCTTGTGGTTGTAAAGATTACAGGTGGAATGTAATTATGCCTTGTTACATCAGGATAAACATTGACCTGGGTTTTGTCACCTGAACGATGACAAAGCTGGACACCGGATCACCGGGCAAGATCTGTATCAAGTAACTCAACACTGTTGTCAGATCTTGTAAAACCTGCGAGCTTTCAAAAAAAAATGCTGCTGGAACCAGTATCATCACTGAGAGCTAAAAGTGCAGTTGCTATATGACAGCTATATGGTGGCTAATAGCAAAAACTGCAACTGCTAATTCAGTCATCAAAGCATTGGTAAGGTTTAGTCAGGTGATTTTACTGGTCTAAACATCCTTATTTCATGTAAAAATCTTTCTCATTATATCTACTGGTTTGGTCGATTATTTACCTTGCTTGCACCTGGAACATCTTTTACTTTAATAATATATAACATTGCCAGGGAAAATAACAAATAAATCTTTTATTGCAGAATCTGAACTTTGGTTTATTTTTCTAACCTTTTGGCCATGTTATCATCAACCCTATGATTATCTTAGATTAGTTTTTGTAACACAATCACCAGTTTCCCATCAAATAGTTCAATGCCCTTCACCACTTCAGGAATAATGTTCCCAATCTTGAAGGACATTACTTACCTCTGTGTACATAATCAAGTGGACCTGCAAGCACCTGGGTGATAATTGGGTTCAGGAATAGGATAATCAACACCCTCTCTCCCTGGGGGTCCATTGTCAAGTTGTTGTCAAAAGCTATGGCTGTGAGACACTGAAGGAAAACATAGCACAGACATGTAATTTTGTACATAAAATGGTATTAAGAAACATGCATTCAATACAATAGGTAAAAGTAAATTTCAATGGCTTCAGGCTTAACTATATCCATTTTACAAATGAAAATAAATCTAGGACAAACACTGGTCAATGCCTTCTAAAAACTGCATTAATTTTCTATATAAACTATTTAATTCAACTCTACCATACACTTGAAAAGTTGAATCAAATCTTTTTAATTGTTTTGCTTGTCACCTATATATTTTCTTTCTGAATTTTCCTTCTATCAATATGTATATCACATAAAGACTGCTGTCTACTTGGCCTGAAAGCTCAAGTTTCTGCATTTAAGGCTCCAGCATAGAAATCTGAAGTTGCAGTGCTATCAGCAAAAAATTAACTGGAGTATTAATGTTTTGCCCTTATTAAATGCAATGATCATATTATACATGTATGGTAAACATTTTCACACTTTCAATTTCAGCAAAAATTTCAAGAAACTGTTAGTAAATACTGCTTTGAGTAATACTTCTCAAGGATCATTGGAAGAAGATATGTGTCTGACCTCAGCAGCTCCTGGAACAGAACCTGTTTGTGGGAAGTAACTGCAGTGCAGTCGGCAGCAATATTTGATGAACCATGAGAGGTTGAGAGAAGTATTGCATTTGCAGTTGAGAGAAGTATTGCAACTACAGTCAGCAGTAATAGTTAATGAACCATGAGAGGTTGAGAGAAGTATTGCATTTGCAGTCAGCAGAAATATTTGATGAACCATGAGAGGTAGAGAGAAGTATATCA
>JAUMHA010426292.1:0-10114 GCA_032359765.1 Saxidomus gigantea | reverse complement strand
CTTTTGGGGCCATGCCTCAATATCAACCATCACCAATTTCCAAAATATTTACATGGGATTATTGTTTGTTGGCCCGCAGTGATACTTTGTATCACAGTTTTTCTTGTGTGTATTTATTGCTACATTCAATCATAGTCTCGACTTGAAAGAATCTTATTCAAGACAAGAGTCATGTTAGACATAACCATCCTCCCGCAAAGTGCTCTTTCTATGACCAAGAAATTTGACGTGAGAGGAATGGATATGGGATAGTTTCGAATTTCATAAATTATTATTATTTAGACAAGGTAGAGTTATGATTCTTGGGCATGTACTTCCCATCAGTGTTCTCTATCACTGTTTCACGTTTCAAGTTATTCTCTTCAGTACATTTGGAGTTATGCACCGGACACGAAAAATCAAGAAAAAGAAATAAAAGGGAGTAATTCAAAATTAAGCAAGATAGAGTTATGGTTCTTAAAGCTGCTCGCTCTCAGTTGCTGTTGAAAGAAATATTTTTTTAAAAATTGATATACTTATAAATAAACATGAAACTAAAGGCCAGAATCAAAATATAAACAAAAATCTAGGTAGTAATTTGCAGAAATCGATTGAAAATGTCGGTTAAACGGCACCGCTACACTATAATTATGTTTATATTGGAATTTCAAAAGCGTTTGCAACGCTTTTGAATTTAAAAGCGTATTATTTGAAATTTAGAGATATACGGGACAGGAATTTATACTGGAGCCTTTTTATATGACTTTATGTTCTAAAATTAGACGCTGTTTACATAGTTTTAAGAACTGTATTTTTTTTACCAAAATCTGAGAGCGAGCAGCTTTATGCACTACACTTTCCCTCATTGTACTCTATCACTGAATTAAGTTTCAAGTGATTCCTTTCTGTACTTTTGAAGTTGTGCTCCGGACAATACAAATCAAGAAAATGTAACAAAGAGGAGTAAAAAAAAGGAGTGAAAAATATAGACAAGATAGAGTTATGGTGCTTAGGCACTTCACTTTCCCTCATTGTACTCTATAACTGTATTAAGTGTCAAGTAATTCCCTTCAGTACTTTTGAAGTTATGCTCCGGCCAAAAACAAATCAAGAAAAATAACAAAGGGAAATAATTAAAATTAAATCTATTTGCTAACAGTGCATACAAATATGAATTGAATTTTTTCAACCCATAGCTGCTACAGTAATATTTTAATTATCTACAGTTTGAAACTTAAGTACGTTCTCTTCAGTACCTTAAATTAAACCATATTTTTTCACAAACGCTGAAGCTCTCAAGCAGGTTAGAAAATTATAAGTGATTAAAATGGAAACAGAACAAAAGTTAGAAAACGTTCAAAAATACCTTTGTTTTGTAGATACGAAGGAAAAGTATTCAGTCTGTGACCGTGGCTTTCAAGGTGTGGTACTTGCATGACACTGTATCTCAATGTGCTGAATATTTGTTCCGATTCATTTTAAAATCATTCAATGTATATCAAAGCTACAATCCGGACATGAACATGTGCGTATAAGGCTGATTCTAAACTGTCTGATATCTAAGTGTGACCTTGACCTTCAAGATAAGGACGCGGGACTTGCACGTGACATGTCGTCTTCATGTGCTAAACAATTGTGCTATGTTACTGCAAAATCATGCTTGGCAGAGTTACCATGCATACATCATTCCATTACATTTTAACTTTTAGATCTGACCTTGACATTCAAATAAGGGACGTTGGTCCCGACACGTTTGATGTGCTAAACATTTGTGCCAAGTTATTTTAAAATCCTCGAAAAGTTGCAGCCCGGACACATTAAAATTTAAGGACGGACAGAACGACGGACGATAAATTTTAATTTGCCCTCCGCTCAATAAGATATGACATATATATGACATGATATAAGAACAATCTTCAAACTTCATAAGGTGATTGGGCTTACAGATGTGATTATCCTCAAATTGATTTGCTCAATAACTAGATATCCATTTGACCCACAGTCTTTAAACTCCATATAATGATAAGTCTGGCTATTCAGTCGAGAGGGGGTTTCCAAAAAAGGTTTCTTTTTGTGAAATCCTGACAACACTATAAGGGTAATATTTTCCTTTGGATTTCCGCATTCTTTTTTTCATATTGACGAATATACATCTGACTTAGATTGCATAACTGGCTTTGAAACATTTAACAAAATTACTCATTCATTTTTGCCATATTAAATGTTTCTTCATTTTCGTTTCAATTTTATATACAATTAAAAACTATTTGAAAAAAGTTTTAAACCTGTTCAAAATTATTACCAAGCTACTCTTATCTGATTTTTACGACAGACATTAAATAGTTTATACCGTTTGAGGTGCAGTTAAAAGATATTTCACAATTGGTGTCAAATAAGAACTGAAATAAACAAGAGAGTAACATTATAATACAATTTCGCGGGACAATGTACAAACGAAAAAAGAAAAGAATGTTTTGACGCTGTATATAATCATATCGAATGATTTGGCATTTTAGTAGGTTAATGCCAATTTGAGTGGCACATGTTAATGATAATAACAACGAGATCTTCAGTTGCATAGAAATATTTGCAGCGAAAACAGCAAAATGTAGACAAAATGTCAATACATGAATATGCTTGCTAACAGGTGGCTTTGTGTATCTTGAATATTTCTTTAAATGATAACAAACAGAGATTTCATTTAGAGGTAATGTAAAATCGATCATTTGATTGTAATGTGCTTCCGTGCTCTTGTCAAAATGTCATCCTCATTTTTTCGTGCGTGTTTCATTTTAGACGAGAGAATAAATCACTCGAAGGAAGTTTCATGGTTATACTTATTTATTTGTATTAAGTTCACAAATTATGCAGCGCTGTTATATCTATTTAACTTTATATGACTATTTAACAGTATATTTCATAAGAGCATAAAAAGAATAAGATTAATTGTATTGCTGAATTGATTTTTCAATGTACCGAGAGCAAGTTTTGTAAATTCTAATGTAGATGAATCATTCAGGTAAACATACTGAAAATTAATGCAGCAAAACTGTTTAAACGATATAATTTACTATTTTTGATTTTATTATTTCAATATTTTTTCTCAGTTTAAGTTATCGATAACACCAATTTTCTTTGATAAGTCATAACCTTTGAAATGTTGAGTACATATGATTGTCGCATACAATTTTCTGATAGAAACAAATAAAAACAAACTAAGCTATGTTCCCGCAATTTGCCTTTCGAAAACAAAGTATAATGGATAAAATGTTCACAGAATTATATGCTTCTAAACAGCGGAAACAATTAATTCTGGGAATCTAGACAACTTTTGCCACTTCTAGCAGAGGTATGTATTGAATCTGACAAGTTAATGAGGGTTTGTAGCCGACAGTATGAACTTTAAATTTCATTTGCTTTGTTTGTAGGAACTGAAAGCATTCACAAGTAACAGAATACGAGTTGTGATTAAATATTCATTTAGTAGTTCCTCTTGATTTAGGGGATTGCTACTTTCTAGCATTGCTTTATTCGTCTCTCAGTTAAAACTTTGTAAATTATATAATTCACTCACGATTTTATCTCTATACTGTATACAAAGAGCAAAAGAATTATGTTTTGTTATGCCATTAACAACTCGCAAATCGATATGCCGTCAAGACGCGGATTTTTTTCACAAGATTATATAGAAGCTTAAAAAGACATAGGTGGTCATTTTGCTATTTTGCTGGAAAATGTGAAAAGTTCAATTTTTATATATCTGTAGTCTTGCAAAAGTAATCTCCGCTCTGCCATTGTCGGAATTGCATAACAAGCTTAGTATTGGACCTTTTATATTAAATGTTGTTAATTTTTTTGTTTAAATTAGTTTGTTAATTTTGTTATGATGTTATACCAAATAAAAACAACATCAAAGTATAATATAATGTTATATTAAAAGCTGAATTAAGAGGACATAAACATTCCATCACGTCTAAACGTCTTGTGCGGTATTTTCGTGTATTTAAGGGTATCCCCAATCTTTGCAAAGGCATATCTCTCAAACAACTATTTATTTCAGGAAACATAAAATCATAAGGAACCTTTCCCGGGTATCCTGGTGTTTCAATGGGTGCAAACACCTCTCTTCAATATGATTGAATTCAATTTTAAACTTATCAACTTATATGAATATAGATGTAATTTATCTACGAGACAACCTAAAGTAAGAAGATAAAGTTAATTTAAGTTTTTAAAACAATTTTCGAATAAACTTAATACGGATGTTCGATGTAATTTGCAATTTATGATCTGTAAAATAAATAGCACCTGAAGTCTGTGACTTTATCAAGTCATGTCACACATGCTACTGTATAATTTTGCGTGAGTGAATTTAAATATATCTATTTCAGCCTTAAAGCAGCTTGGAACGGTATCAACAATCCTATCATTTGGATCCACACTCATTTGTGATATTTTCGGTCTTCTTAGATCATCAGCCATAAAACTAATAATTTAATGTTGTCGATCGTTCTGGCCTTTATCAACAATAAATGACGAAGTTTAAACTAATGAACAAAAGTAAACAACACACAAGGAGATTAATTTCTTCTTTATTACCCTTTTCTTCATTATTTTTTTATTTGGCTCGTTTCCTCAGTTTAACGTTTTGTTTCAGATATTCACCGTGCTATCATTTGTAACATTTGACTGGGTCAACACTCAGCTTATTAATCTTACGCAAAAAAAACAAGCTTGCTAGATCATGCGTTTCATTTAGTGTAATCACGTAATGACAACACTGTTGAATCGAAGATTCCATGGGACAGAAGTTTGGCAATAGGTATTTGTTTAGACAAATGTCTAGAGAACGCAGGAAAATAATCTTATCGTAAGCTGCAAGAGCTTGAATTCGACCTACTTTTGGACCAGTAAAATGTTCAAATATATTCAGGATCGGCTTAAGTTTTTGTCAAACGGTTTCAAATGAACTCTTTCGACTTAGAAAGAGAAATTATATTCTCTTCTTGACAGTTTGAAAAGCAGAAGCAGTATTTTCAAATGATCTATTTCTACTGAACTTAAATCACACATGTCAGTGTATGCCTTTATCGGTCGTTTTCGACTGGGAATTTCGTTCATTACACATTAATGTGATCGCTGGTTGAAAAGCGTACATACTGTTCCCATTAGGGTGATCGTGTTGAGCATTAGGGATGTGACTACTTGAATACGCGATGATAACATTGTGTAATTTGTTAGTAGAAACATAACGTCGTTATGAGAATGACTTCAAGAAATGTCAGTTGCGCAACAAATTAGTTTATGCCCCAACCACCCTTCCGCCAACAGCCCATTCGAATGTTGTCTAATACAAATGGTCGCTCATGCTGCTGATCTAAAAATAGACTGCCCATTTACGTTTTAGGTGTAAACCACAATAACAACAATCATACTTTATTCGGCATCAAATATTATACAACATATATAGCCGACAAATAGTAAACAGTATACTTAAACTATCCGCCTGTAAAACAGAATTAAAAACAGTTGACTGGAAAAAAAATGTATGAATTGACAGGTATTGCTAAACTTATTATTCCTTACAGACTAGATCGGGATATCTGCAGTTTTACCAGAGCTGGCACCAGCGACCCCGTGTAAGTAAATGACGTAAACACGGTTACTTTTTTTATGAACGACTGACAGAAACTTCGGCTTAATGTATACGTAATGCCAGGTGCGATTAAATTCGGCTCAACGAAATTTATCTGTTTTAAAGATATTGAATGTTTTTAATTAACTATCTGATTACATAGTACCGTTTAAAATGGTCATACTATGTCATGGTAAAGTAGGAAGCTTGGAAGACAACAAATGCTTTGTAGATATGTACATGTTATAATTAGCAAACTGGAATTAAAACAAGCACCTTTAGTGAATTTATATACCCCGCTAAATGAAGCAAATAGCTGGAAAGTGTATTGGTGTGTTTGTTTCAGAATTAAAAAAAAATTCACTACCCCACTGGGACCTCATCTCCGAGATCTTAGTCGGCTTTCTGTCACTTCTTATTCTTATTGAAAACAATTACAATGTTTTGTCTTTAACATAGGTCCGTTAATATTTGAAAAGACGTTTTAATTTTTAGTAGGTGTAAAACCAATTTAGTTTTTAATGTATTACATTGACAGTGTTTAGAAGTGTTTAAGACATGCATATACTGATAACAATGCACCAAAATTGGGTTCAAAGCCATTTGAAGAGACGGAATAAACAGATTGGTTGGTACAATAATTTTGGTTATATATCATGCGTGTACTTTTGATGAATAGAAAAGCAAACAGGCATCTTTTGCACTAGCCTTTCGATTGAACTTATTATCACTATAGTGTACGTGAGACCATTTTAAGTTTTTAACGTTTTTAGTATTCATGTAAGCAGTTGAATCCTAAATGTTGCTTTGAAATTTAGGTTTACTTGTTTTAAATCTAAAAAGCTTTGCCACAGACATACATATAATGTCTGCTTTTAATAGATAGAGATGCGATACAATTACAAGAAGAACACGCTTCACTTTTTAAAGGGCAACTTCTACATCTAGCCGATTATATTCTCCAATTATGAATTAGCTGTACGTTGAACGTAAAATAATCAATTAACTCACTTTTAAAGAACAACATATATCGATCTATGCCTCATTTTAGCACAAACGATCTTCAAAAAGACATGTTATAAACCGCTATCTAGCCATTAATTGTACAACAACAACTTTACAAAAATTACTGAGCGTTTTACGGTACTGCAACACATTCTAAAACACTGATATATAATATAACGCGTAAACGTTTAAGTTAAGTACTAATACTTGCAAATATTCTATTATTTATACCTATGAATAAATTAATTTGAACCAGTTTTAGGAAATGCCTCTTTAAACGTGAGAAATGGTAATGACTCTTTCAAAAGACATCAATTTCTTCAACCAAAAAAGAAAACATATTTTTACAAATAATTCAAGTCACTCAATATTAGCTGTCTTTAACTGCAAATTTGTTAAATAAAGTCAGTGTATCTACTACTGGGATTGAATCTACTAAATTTTGAACGGAAATGGCATGGAAGTTCGTCCAACTCATAAACCTCACACATTGGTATTATTTTCAGAGCAAAAAGACAATTCAATTTCGCAATGACAAGTATAATTATTGTCTCATATTTCACACTTTTATTGTTTTCATCTCTAGCTTACATTTAAATGATGACAACAGTGTTAGGACTTCAGTCAGTCTAACGCTAGTTTACTGTTCAGCATGCGCAATAAATCTTTACTTCTTTTAAAGAATGATTTTATTGCTGTCACTTGATCAGACTGCAGGAAAATAAAATAGTATTAACGTCATTACACTCGTATTTCAAACACTTAACCTTTAAAGGTACTGGCTCTATAATTAGCAGATGCTGAAAATATGATAGATGTACGTGATAAATAAATGTTTTTTTCAAGACGAGCATATATCGAGAAATATCTCATTTCTGCACAAAAGTCAATAATACGACTTTCTGCTTAATTTCTTTCCACCCAAAATTATGAAACTAGTGTTTATGAAGGTTTTACGGAACTACAGCACGTATGATAAAAATAATTACATCGATATTTTAGGAACTTTTAGGTTTAGAGGTGACCCATCCAAGCATTTAAATAAATGGTGTTTTGGTGTTTTTAATTGCTCGAAGATTAAAGGGAAACTGGTTAAAAATGTTATCTTAAAACATGAAAAGTAAAATAAATTATAGAATCAGCATTACAAGTGAAAATCAACATAATTGTTTTAGAAAATATATTGAAAATGTTGGTTAGTTTTATCTTATTGCACCTCTACACCATACAGTTATATAGGGATTTCAAAAGCGTTTGCAACGCTTTATAATTTGGAAGCGTATACGAAAAGACTTCACTTCAAGAAATTATAATTGAATCGCTGTATTTGATAATTCATTCTAAAATGTTAATATCTGAGAATTTAAAGAATCTGTTGTTTTTTTCACCAAAATCCGAGGGAGAGCATCTTCAAATATTATATCAATATACACTTTTAGTTCAGCGAATTAAAACAAAAACAGCCATTCATAGGCTTTTTTCTTTTGTTTGTCATTGTGACCTAAATCCAAAACATCAGGAAAAACATTCTGACCAGTTTACATGTGAATTTGGTTTAAAAAGTGTTAAGAAAGTTTTCATTTTATTTGACCTTGTGATTTGGTTTTGACTTCATGTGACCCAGTTTCGATCCTGGCCTTAAGATCACCAATGTTCATGATGGTTGATCATCTGGTTCCCCTAGAATGTTTCACGAAGATCCGATGCAAATCGCAGCCTGTATTGCATACCCAATGTGTTTCTAGTGGTGACCTAGTTTTTGATCGAAATGACTACTTTTGGAACTCGATCTAGCTAAAATGCAATCTCTATTTGATACCAAGGTTTAGTGCGGCCGGACGACAGACTGACGACGGACGACGGACATAAAGTTATGATAATAGCTCACCTTGAGCAGTTCGTGTGATCTTTACGTGAAATGGTTTAGAAATTAGTGCGTTAAAGGGCTTCAGGGTACTTTATTTTTCTCTGAAACTTATTTACAAATTCCAATCGTAAATATCTACACGCATTAGAAACTAAAGACATTGAAAGTGGTCTAAAAGGAACTCCTTTTCTTGGATACATGTATTAGTTGCAGATGATCTCTTTAGACTGAGGATAGCGATATGGTGTTATTATGACCAATATGATGGTGATGAATTTTTATATTCGCCTAATGCAGATTTACCTTATCCACGCATCTCGCCAAATGACTGTAGAACTTTCGGTAACCTTTCAGTGATTTCATAGCTTTGATTATTTAGTTAATTGAAACTTCTTATTATAGACTGCGTTAACTCTGTGTTATTACTTGGTTGTAGAATGTTTATGAATCATGGCATGTTAAAAACTAAAAGTTAATGCACAAAAATGCAAAACCAAAACTTAAGATTCTCCCCATATTAGGTGCTTTCTTGTGCAACAATATGCCTCAAAGATCACTAAAATAAAGTGTTCATCCGAAACGTTATAAATGAGCTTTATATACGCAAAATAGAAAAACAATTGCAATTTTCAACAATTGTATGTATCGAAAAAAGATATGCTTTGTACTCTGTGACTGCATTCTGGAAAGCTAAACACAATATGAATGTGCTGATTCATAGCTTAATCCAAAACAGACATGTAGAACAACGCATTTGCAAGCTCAATAAGCATATCACGAGATTTCTCACGAGATTTTTAAAGACTCTAAAACATGTCTCCGGAAGTTATTTGATATTTGTAAATTGGTGAATATGTGGAACCATGCTACATTGACAGTTTCAAGTACATCTCTAGTATGCAGACTACATGTGTACATTGATTGTGAAAGTAGCTATAAATACAGTGTATTTCGCGTTCTGCGTTTTGTTGATATATAAAATTGAAAAATAAAAGCAATACTTTAACAAAAGCAAGACTTTAATATCATGTTCTCGAAAAATACACTGAACATATTTAAATAAATAAAAGAGCTTTACATTCTAAATAATGTGCGCTGGTCTCTCCGTACAAATATAAGAGTTATGAAGTTATCTTATATTCTCACTGATTGAAAAAGAGTTTCCCTATGTGATTGATTATATAAAAATGCCGTGGTTGTATCTCGTTATTTGACGTGCCATTAAAATATCTGTAGAACTGTCAATCAAACAAGAAACGCGCTTATTAAAAGAAGTAATTTGGGGATGTTGCAAAAAGACTATAGTGTGTGTATTTGACATATTCTTGAATTGAACAATAAAACTATATTTCCGTCAGATATTCGAAAACTATCAGAACAGAGGACAATTTCAATGCTCTTTATATGAATCATTTACATTGATTTTTCAAAGCTGATAGCCACAACTAAGGTGACTTGTTTTCATTACTACTAAAAAACGCATTATATATTTTTATACCCCCACAAAACGAAGTGAGCTTGTTGGTTTGTTTATTTGTTTGTTTGTTTGTCGGTCGGTCGGTCGGTCTGTTGGTTTTCATGGTTTCCGGATGATAACTCATGAACGACTTTACCCTTTTGAATAATTT
>JAUMHA010426281.1:0-10115 GCA_032359765.1 Saxidomus gigantea | reverse complement strand
GTCATGGCCAACGTCCACATCAAGTTTCAAGATTCTAGGTCCAAGCATTCTCGACTTGTGATCGAGAACCTGTTTTATTTTTTGTCTTTGCCCTACTGACCTCCAAATTATAAGAGGCCATGATCAACTTCCACATCAAGTTCAAAGCTGCTAGCCCAAGTGTTCTAGAGATTAAGGAATTTGGTGACCCCCTAGGATTTAATGTGAAACTAGGAATTTCTAGACCCCCAAAGATTAAATATGAACTAAGATTTTGGTGCCTCCCTAAGATTTAATGTGATGCCTCCCTAAGATTTAATATGAACTAGGAATTTGGTGCACCCCAAGATTTAATGTGAACTAGGAATTTGGTGCCTCCCTAAGATTTAAGTGATGCCTTCCTAAGATTTATTGAACACTAGGAATGTGGTGCCTCCCTAAGATTTAATGTTCACTAAAGTGCAAGCAAAACAAAAATGCCAGGTATATAGTATAATAATTTATTTCACAGTATCCATTGAAATTGACACCCAATTATTACATGTAAAATCCCAAACAATAATGAAATGGAAATAGCTATGATGCATATCAACAGATGAGAATAGTGTTTAATTTGACATCTATCTACTTTTCCCATATACATAAATAGTAACTTCTTTTCTTTTCCTTTACAAATAAAGTATTCAGGTCAACGTTTCAACGCAAAACCACTTAGTCTTCTGCAAGTATTGCGTTCATCCCTCAAGATTATGACATCAAACTGTTGCACTGATGTCTCAGGTATTCGTTAACTTTCAGAAATACAAAATATACAGATAACCTTGTTTTTTAAAAATTAACCAGAGACATGTAAAAAACAGACGTATTAATATGTCTCTGATTAAAATGTATCATGAAATACAAGAAACAAATGCAAATTTTCAGTCCACAGACTGTGCAAAATTCTGCAGTGTCTTGGACCGTTTTTAACATGCTTTTTCATAAATCAAGGCAGTCTGGTTCCACAAAGTATACCGTGCCATTTTCCAGCATGTATTCCTATCAAGCAGTATATTAAAACTAACAAATAAAAGTGGAAGCAACAGACAGTAAGTTTTATCAGTATGATAAACTTACCGCCTTTAAAACTTAGTGCTGTATATATGCAGTGCTATGTTTACCTTGCAGAAACTAATAAAGGGATGGGGCAGGGAACAATCAATTACCCCCTATACAAATCACATAATCAAAATAAAATTCTGCTATATTAACTTTAACTCACATCAATCTCTAACTTAAGCATACAATGCCAAAATTACATACTTCAGTCCTGACCATGATATAATACACCTTTTACACGTAGCAGCCTCTAATCTCTGGGTCCTGATTGGCCAGTTTTGAAACCAATTCTCTAGCTTTGAAAATCTTGATGTATTCAAGTGATATCAATACATCAATCTAACCAAAGTGTGATTTTATGACCAGATTTTCATCTTAAATATTTGTGTTACAAATACTGAAGTATTCCTATAATTACTTCATTATCATTTTACAGATTTCCTGTAACTAATTACATAGTAAGGGGTCAACATGAAACCATTTTAAGTGTATATATATGTAAAAAGAAACAGAAGCAGGAAGGATAGTTTCTTGCTGACCCCTTAGCATCGGTAACTAGCCAGGGCAACAACTGTTGTTGTCGAGGTATTCTTTTGAAGTCGCAAGGACCATACAACATTGATACCTAACATAATGCAGTCATTTTGTATCAGATAAGCTGCCATAAACAGCCCATATATGTACACCAATATTAAAGTCCCAGGGGCACTTTAAAAACTCATATATAGAATAATGAACTTGCTGATACAATAATTGTAGAACTGTGTTCTAACTTTGAAAATTAATATAAATTTCTATATTTAGATTGTTGTTTTTTTTTCACACAAAGATGTTGTGAAGAAGTATTTCTTTTTTTTTGCAGTATAATTGATAAAAAATAATGAGCTTCAAATGATATATAGCATACACTTTCGGCTTCAAAAGCAGTCAGGTATGTTTTCCATACAAATAACGGTCAATCTTTCTTTTATTAAAACAAAAGCTATAAGAAATTTAACATCAAAAGTGCTCCTTGGACTTCAACAAACTGTTATCTGACCACTATCATGAGCTTGCAAAGTCTACAACAGCCATCTATAGCTGAAATGAAATCTTATTCCACACACTGACATACCATTTAATTGTAATTAATATCTGCTGCAAGCTACAGACCTAATACACAAATTATTTCTTTAACACACACAAACACATCCCTCTGACATTATTTATATAAACTGTAACTACTATTCTACACTTATACTCTACAAAAATGAAATACCATAACATCTCTTTATACAGTTAATAAAATAAAATTCAACAAAGAAAAAACAAAAAACAGGCCATTATGGTCCTCAAATGCTCATTTGAGATTTAAAAGTATGTACATTTTAGCAAAGCATTATGAAAGTTATAACATAGACAAGCTGCCCATGTGGCTATTAAATTTTTTTCTTACGTTTAACCTTGTCATTAATTTCAAATCAGACTTAATAGTGAAGATTTCAGTAACATTTCCTGAAAAAATCCATTTACAATATTGAAAAATTACACTAAAAGTCCTTAAGACTTCAAAGTAAAACTCTTGCCGAGTGTGATCAAAATTTACGGAGTTTCTTTTGATGGATTGACTGATGTACAGATGAAAGACCACTGGTCACAAACGCTCACCTAGAGCACTTTGTCTCTAGGTGAGCTTAAAATACATATTCTAACAAATATCACATAAATGAAGCACAAAAATGGAATTCAACAATAATTTAACACCTTAATGCTAAAACAGAATATCTTCTGGGGGAAAAGTCAGACATCAGTAGCTTACTGTAAACAAAGGGAGACAACACTGTCATCTGCAAGTAAATTTCAAGTAAATGGCTGAAAAGGTTGTTTACCTTGGTTCTAATACATGTCAGCAAAGTCGTGCAACTTGGATGCACAAAAAGCTTAATTTCACCACAAGATACACTAACTAAGGTGTTTAAATTAACAAAGACAATACTAGACAAAGTCTACAAAATTGCTAAATATTTAGACTAAATATTTAAGAGTATTAGCCAGAAAGAGTTCCCATCTTTTCTTGATTATTTATCTGATGTTTGATCTGTATTAGATCCATGTACATTTTAACTTGATCCTACAACAAACTTTTAAGTCAGCCATGACAAAATCCCGCCACAGGCTATCAGACATAGAACACGAAGCTTGTTTTTTTATTAAAATGAACTTTAACAAAAACCATGATCTAAAAACTGCTAAACTGTAAACATGTTAATTTAAACCTCTAAATTTTGACAAATTCAGGCACAACTATTTGTGAAGAAAATTCATTTGCAAAATCAACTAAACTTCCTAAGCAAACACTAGATTTCTTCAGACATGTGGAGAGAATTTCTTCAAAATATATGTATAACAAATGGAAAACCTTATGCAAAACAAGGGAAAACTGTTCTTGGAAAACACAGACTGACTACAATGAAACTTCTACTGAATAATTAGGAATAACTAAACCTTTCTACCACTAAGTACCAGTATTAATTATTATCTCAAAACAAAACACCTAGATGCCAACTGCTGAAGTTTCAAACAGTGACCTATATCACCACTTTTAGCTTAGTAAAACACCATACTGTACCTTATACAGTAAGAGTAAGTCACCACTCAATTATATAAACAGCTAATTATGTTATTTCAAGGAAAAAAACTTACTTAGCTTTAATGCCATACTTGTTTTTGATATACAATGTAAGAACATTCAATGGAAAAGATAAAGACTCAATGTTATTGGAAGCAGCTGATTGGATATGATGTCAACTTATCCGCTGGTACACTTGCCAGACCACATTTATCATATAAACAACATTTAAGTAAATGAAAGTAGGGGCTAATAACACGTTTACAGTTTAAAATTACTGTACTACAGCTGTATGTAGAAACATATTAAAGGTTCATTACCCTTCCACGTGTGTATTTCATCATTATAAGTGATGCTGAAATTACAAACTCTAGAGATATGTACATGTACTGCTACATCTGGCAAATACTGTGAAAACAGTTGTATTCTTATTATGTAAGCAACAGTGAACACTTTGTATCAAGACTCAATCATATGTAAACATTCCAGGACATGATTATATGACAACTGAGTCTTGGTTAAAGCTGCTTGCTCTCAGTTGCCATTGAAAAAAATAATTCATCAATGACCTGACAAAATCATAAATAAATATCAAACTTGAGGCTACAATCAACAATAGAAGTAAAAATCTAGGTAGGAATTTGCAAAAACCGATTGAAAATGCTGGTTTTACGGCACCGCTACACTGTATGTTTATATTGAAATTTCAAAAGCGTTTGCAATGCTTTATTATTTGGTAGCGTATCATTTCAAATGTACAGATATACGTGACAGGAATTTATACTGGAAACTTTTTATATGACTATAATGTTCTAAACTATGTTATTTTCATACTGTTTCAAGAATATTTTTACCAAATTCTGAGAGCGAGCAGCTTTAATGCCATAAAGGAAATGTCAACCGTTGCCTTGGGATTAGCCTGTCTTACTAATAGGTAGTCCCCTCTAGTACTTTTTCTGCCATAGAAATGTCTCCATTTTACATTTAAACAATACTCCCAAATCTGATACTTTTATATCCATATAAAGTTCTGTAAGAAGTTCATACTGATTAAATGATTGTATCTATATTGACCACTCAGCCTTATCCCTCCTGGTATAAATTTTTGATAAACAATATCAAATGTCATGTTTGTAACAATTTTAACACCAACAGTTGGTTGTGATAGAGTACAAACATCTCGTAGTATATGGTACAGATGAACCCATGCATGCAGTTCCTGACTGCACTGTCCCTAATCAATTTTAAATGAGAACACCTGTATTATCAAATTATTATACAGCCGCCTAATTTAAGAGCGTACTATTGTCTTATCCCTAATCTACAGTATACAGAAGGATCTAGGGCACTACCTGTTTCCCATTGACATTATTCTCCCATTACCCTATCAATCCGCTCAACAAAATGTACATTGCAAGCAGTTTAAACAACAGACAATTACAACAATCAAACATATGTTGCCATCTTCAACCATACAGTGGTTTCTCATTCCAAGTACAGTCAGCTGGTGGATCAATACTCACTGCAAATAACAACACACACATTTCAGCGTTCACACTTCACATGAAAAGCTCATCTAAAAGAGGACATTTTTCTTACTAGCAGGTTTCCGTATTCTCAGAGCCTGGACAGAAATTTTATCCTCATATACATAAGAGCACTGTTATTGGCATACAAACTGCCATCTTGTTTTAATTAAAGGGCAATATTGCAAATAGATTGTCTGAGATTTGGAATGTGTATGAAAAGTTCTATCATTCAAGTTTACTCTTCAGTCTTAGCCAATCTAAATGACTTTACACAAGTTGTTGCTTTTTTGCACAGAAAGACTTGTGCAATAATAAATTGCAAGGACACAAAGCAAAAAGCTGCTATGTGCCTTCTTTATTGAAATTCAGATAGAACCTTTTTCCTTCACACCCTTACATGTATACTACAATTTTCATGCTCATCTAAAGCAAACCTGCATGTATCCTCAAAACATTGAGCCAATATATAGATATACATTGTGTCTATACAGCTTAATATCGGAGACACTTCCAGTGTATTATACTTTGTCATGTGACCTCAGTTACAGCAGGTGTTGAGAAATTTCTGTCTTTTTCTATACAACCTATCACAGCAAAATACACAAAGTAGGCTAGGACACTTGCCATTCAAACTTTAACATGCTGTTAAGCTTCAGCCAAGTTACTACATATAACGAAGGCAAGATTTTCATGGTTCAAAAGACTTTTAAATACATGTACATCAAATCTTTGTACATTGTATTAGGAATAAGATTAATTCATCTAAAAATTGTTTATAATGAATACAAATCACGATTATGTTCCTACAAGGAGTCTAACCTCTATCCCCGATTTTGTCGCCGGAACTGAGCTTAACAGCAGGTTAAACTTTCAACTTACAGGACCTTAATCATCCTGTACATGCACACATTTATTACATCCTATATTACAATCATAACTCTATTAAAGTTCTAGTGAAAAATAAATGCACTTTTTGTTACAATTTTACAACATCTTCACATAATTATATTTCTACATCCATCCTGGATAAACCCTTAAAAACACTTTCATTCAATCATTAAAAGTAGTAAGCATGGTAAGTAAGAAATATTTTGCTATTAATGACATAATTTTTCGACTGAACAGTATGATCCGAATGGCACAGTACCGTATGTACTATATATAATATATGTGTAATATTTCATCCCCATTTTTCCTTTATGCAAACATTAACAAATACATCAAATTTAACAAATAAACATCAAAGTATGAGCATGATTTTTTTTTGTATCATTTACTCTTCTATCATGTGACAGGAACACGGATTTCACAATTCAACAATATTCGAATAGAACGCACGAAAATATTGAAACACTTTCTAAGCCACCAGTGGACATTCCAGACATTCCAATGTGAAATTCCCATAACTACTCCTTTACTTCTGAGAAAACCTTGGTCCCTATTTATTACTTTCCATTGATATTACTTCTAATAAAACACTTGACAAGAGAAAATAAGTTGTGACAAACATGATACATATCTGAGAAACGAGTGCATGATGAACAACCCCTATGCCAGCAGCTACAAGTAGCCGAGTAAATACGCGACTGGTTTTCATAACACATGTAGCAAACAGAATATCAACGCAGGTTTCTAAGAGGTTGAAAATAGAATAACAAAGCCATTAACAGATGTAATTTAAACAGAAGTTCTGGCATAATCAGGGCATTACAAGTGAAGAACCTGGATGGACTGGTAAGAACTCATTTTAATTTTTATCTAGGCAGTTCTGAATATATGATATCCGTACATGCTGGTGCTACCATACAGTTCACTCAGTGTTCTCTCTCTGCATCCCTCTCTAAAATTATTTACTCATTCAAGATAAATTCACACCTTCTGTAACACAATGTATCTGGTGCCAGGTCTTCTACCATAATGCCAAGTCTTCAGATTTCACAATTTTCAAAGTTATCAGAATGTGATAGCAAGCCCTAATTCTTGAACAGTTAAAAAGTGAGTCGACAAGTTCAACTGAGCGGTACTGGAATGAGACCCCAGACCCTGTACATAGAAGATGTACACATCGCTTGCCAGGCCTTGTTTATTCACTCGTCTATCAAAACGTTCATGGTTTTCCATTTGTAGAACCATATTGTAATTGTATAGATATCACGGCCTGCATATATGCATTCATTTTTTTTAAATAGAAGACAAATCCCCAATAATTTACAGTAGTTGTCCCACTTAAGTATACATGCTGAGAATCATTTACTAAAAGCTGCAATCACCGCCCACATCATTTCATTTGTCCCTTCTTTCATAGATTCTGCGTCAAAGTCCAAATCGAGCAGTTCGCGGACACGCTTCATAGCCAAGTCATAGTCATCATCTGATAGTGGTGCAAACGCGTTCTCAAGTACGTCCGATGCATGTGCAAGATATAACAGAGACAACATTCTCTTATTCATCCTATGTGGATCGTTCGTCCACTGAGATAAAACGGAATCCTGAACCTTTTTTATAAGTTTTTGTTTTATAACAGAGTCTACTAGCGGATGTGTTGTCATATCGAACAAAAGGAAATTTTGTTTCTCTGTTGTGCATACTCCCTTCTCTACCAAATTCTTCGCCAGTCGTTCTCGCACATTCCGTAGCTGGTATTTCAATTTCAAAGGGTTCCATGTTTCACCTGTAAATACAGAAGCACTTGAACTGTTAACATTACATTCACTGTACCAGTATATAAACTTTCATGTGATCAGCTGTCAAACAATTTTGATGAATATTCTGGGAATTTCTGTTGAGCACTTTATCATGATCTACATTTCCTCTGCAGTACATTTTCATGGAGCACTACTCATAACACTCAATTTAAGTGTCCAAACTGCAATGTCAGGGCATTTTCTCAAAGTTCAGCAACCTAGCCCTTCAATTAAATTTAAGCAATAATTACTAAAGGGGACACTTAAGACCTGGTGTAAAGTCAGTTTTGGAAAAAACTGTATGACTTTAAAGAAATTTTATTTGAGGAAGAGGCTCTGATATAGAAGGTAAAACTGCCCTGAATATGTAAAAGTCTAAAACTTTAGACGGACCAAGGAATTGTACTTACTATCTGATATCTTTCACTAACTGCTTATCCTTTAAAATACTGCATGTACAACTAAACCCATGCAACTCAGATTCTTTAATTTAAAAGTCCATCACACCATGTGTGTATGGCAACATGGATTTTTTTATAATACTTGATGACTTTAAGTCCCCCTTTAAAAGAAACCAAGAGAGATTAGTAGGGGAGTTCGCAGTGTTAGTACAGTGCGGGTTTAAACCTAGAACCTAAAGGCTCTTAAATTATTTGACAAGCTGTTTAACTAACTGACTTGCCCAAAAACTATTCAACCAACCTATGGTATCTTTTAACATGTATTCTTCAGAAAATGTGTTGGACCAACCAATCATTTAACATGCCTTTTTTAAATGTGTTCAACCAACCAATCTTTTAACATGCTTTTTATAAATGCAAGTGACTTTTTATTTAAATTAGGTCAAACAATTCATTTATCTAGTAATCTAAGACCAATATACTAATGAATAATTAAAATAACCTCACAATCTGAAATGTTCGTCTAATTAGATCTTCATAAATTTCTCCTTATAAAGATTAGATCTGATGGCATAATTGATCACAACCACAATGTACACAACTCTCTGTAGTTAACAGTGCGTGATGTATTAAATATTGATTGTAAACCAGCAACTGAAGACCCGTGAACTAGAGAGGTAGACAAGTTACTACCTACATGTACAGCCAATATAGAGTGTAAGCTTACTGCAATGTTATGTATATTTATATTACGTCGTTTTATACTCAATTTTGCCCCCAGGCGCTTAAAATTTGACATGAAATTTACTTTTTGGTTTTTAATTTGATTCTCAAGATTCAAATACAAGTCTATACTGCCCTAGGTGAGTCACCCCAAGATATGCTAGACAAACAAAAATAGAAACAACCTGGTAAATTTAATCTATAAATATGAAGCTGTATATATAAATATATACAATGCTGCAGAATGCTACGTTCTTAGATATTGTATATATATGTAATCAATTTAATCTTATAGTGATCCTAGAAACTGAATGTTAAAAGTTTTTTTGAAATTACAGTACATTTATCACTTAAACTTGCATTGTATGCACAGTATACCATTCATTGTTATCTATCATGTTATACCACATGACTAAGCAATACTAACTTTATTCAGTTTTTATGGAAAAGCTACTTTTATCATTTATTATAAATGTAAATGTATGTATAGGTTACAGGTCTATATTACAGGAATAAGCAAATTTATTTCAAGGGAGCATCAACGAACCGTAGCAGTAAGTTTGTTTATTCCTGTAATATGGAGCTTGTACTTAACTCTATGATGTCACAGTCCCACTTACTGGAAAATAAGTGAAATAATTATTTTCATCTTGGAGATTACTGAGTCAATATGGAAACTACAAGTCAACTTGCTTTTTTTAATGAAATGGGAGCATTTGTTTGGATCAGAAAGTAGGACAAACTGTGATGTTCTTTACTCATATACAATGAATACTACTAAGAAAAGCATTTGAATTTCTATTGCAAACTGCCTATAAGGTATGGTACAAGGTGCACTGTGTACACGGGGTGGTGGATTGAAGCCAACAGGGAAAAAGGGTTGCCCAGTGATGAAAAAGATAATACACAGCTTGGGTAACAAGCCTCCTTTCTTCCAATACAGTGTTACTCAACTTACTGGACCTTAGGGGTTCAATGCAATACCATCTAAGTCCTTTTATTTCATATAGCTTACGACTGTATAGCCTTGAACTATCACCAGGTGTTTTGATACTCTAAATAAAAACCTGGAACTTCAATTTACTAATACTTA
>JAUMHA010426270.1:0-10116 GCA_032359765.1 Saxidomus gigantea | reverse complement strand
AAAATTGACCACACCCATTAGGCAAGTGGACTGGTATTCAGGTGAGCGATATAGGGCCATCATGGCCCTCTTGTTTGTTGTTGTTGTTGTTGTTTTTTGCTGTAAACACTAATTTAAGAAATTTCAGGCTTGTCCGCTCCATTTTACAGCAGTCGATGATTGAAATTTAAAAGTAATTCATTTGGAGCAAAAGATGCGCACATTACCAGCTTGTTCCAGGATGGTTAAGAATTACCTCCCTTTATTTATTTACTTTGAGTAGCAATCAGTGATTGGAATTTTGGCCAATTCCATGGGAAGCCTTACCGCTACAAGAAGATGTGCCTATATTCATTTATCTGACTAGGGAGATCATTTGTTTAGTTCGTAGGCTTCCTAATTTTTAAAACGGTTATACGAAATCTTCACCATGTTCATTTCTGTGCTTCAATTAAGTAATCAGCTAACCATTACTTGGGTCTACTGAGGTCAACCAGGTACTGGTACATAGTAACTTGAACTTCAGTGAACTATAATTGTAAAGCAATAAACATACTTGAAAGTCATGATTTAGACTCTTTGACGTCATCAGCGATTTATTACGGAGTTGGTCGACTTAGAACGATAGATGATTTGGCTTCTGCACGAGTTACTGAATCTCAATACCTATTCAGTTAAACTAAGCTTAATAAAACAATATAAACATATTGCATTTAAATAGGGATTTTATTATTATTATTTCAAATATAGTATGATATAGAGTTATCAATAGCACATTTTTATTTTTCACTAACAGCAATCTATTTGGATCTTTAAACAATTCATCACAACAAAAATGAAACAAAAGGTATTCACGTCAATGTCTAAGTCATAGCTACATCCTGAGCTCATCTAGCGAGTGAACATTTCAAGCTCTTCCATGCGTCCTATAGAGCTCATTTAGAACTCAGTCAAAATCACTATCTACTGAGCTCATTCCCTCATCACTGTCATCATCATTGATAAAAGTGTACATGAAACTGTCTAACACATCATCCTCAGTTATTCTAGCATTCAAGTCACCATTACTGAATATTCTTTTGAGATTGTTCAGTTTAGTGTATGTAGTTTCAGCGCAGCTTTCTATGATATTTCTTTCTAATTCATCAATGCTTTCATAATCACTGTCCTCTTCAAAACTACTTTCAGCGTCACATGAAATTGTTTCGTCATTATCATGTATTACGCAATCATTTAAGTCATCTTTAATATCAAAAGTCTTATTTAAATCAAGAGTGTCGTGTTCCATGAATCCCATGTTCATAACATGCGTGTCCGTAGATGATTGATTGTAGTTCGTCTTCTCTTCGCCGTCACCACGTGTTCTCTCCGGAAGTTCCGACACATTAAAAGAGTCATCGTCACTGCCTGCTCCTCTTGTTCTTTGCGGGAGATCTTCTTCGTTACACCAAGTGTCATTAGAATAACTGTGTTCTAACGAATCAGTGAGGTATCTTTTCAATAGTTCCTTCTTTCCAAGACATTTTGGTAGCGCATTTTCGACACTCTTTCCAAGAATTGTAATGTTTTTGTCATAGATATTGGCTTTATCAGCAACATTAGACACAATGTTGTCGTGGAGATAGGTTTCAAATTTTTGACCAGCTTTCAGCTCATGTTTCATGATAAGGGATCTCAAACGCTGAAGCTTGGTTTTAGCACGTGAGAGCGACGCCATCTTTGATTTGACTTTGTCAACTTCTCTGATTTCAAGGACGAAATTCTGTTTGCTGGCTCCCCATGCCCGTATTTGTTTTAAAAGTTTTGTCTGTCCTGGAAGCATTTTCTGTACACCAAAGGCAGATTCAAAAACAGCGAAGCATTTTGTTTGATGGCGAGATGCTATATTCTTGATCGCCATTTTGATAACGTCATCACAAGTTGTGTTCTTTGAGATATTGCACTGTAAATCTTCTCCATTGACGAAGACTGTGATGGATGTTTGTTCTTTCATCTGAAAACAAATCAATAAAATAATTAAAGTTGTTTAAAGGCACTTTTAGTGTGGTATCAGTAACAACAGTATGAAGTTTTTTTAACAAAGTTGACAAACTGTTTTGTTTGTTTCTTGTTTTCCAAGATGAAATCAGACAAAAATAGAATGCTGTGACTGATTTATAAAAGCAATTGTAAAAATTACTTAATGCGTCTCTGAACGTTGATTTTCTTGAAAATCCATAAAATGTTAAATTCAAAATGGAAATTCGAAGTTTATTGCAGTATATCAATATATCTATCAATATTGCTGTCACATAAAATTTCATTACGGCCCCAAAAGAGAGATATAATTCTAGAATAAGAGAAAATCAAAAGACCTTAATGATATTAGAAATAGCACGTGTGCGACAACAACGATTTGAAGAAAAACGAAACCTACCTTAGAATGCAAAGTCAGCAGTAGTATCAAATTGTATAAAATTGTATGCTTTATTTTCACTGCTTGAGATGTATAAGTATCAAAAGTTTTGATAACCAACACAGTAAGCAAGGCAGTTTTATAATAGACGTTATGGTTTATGGCCACGTGGTAAGTATCACTAACACCACGTGGCGATAATTTCCGCGTGAAGTACGGCAAATTATTGATAATTACTGCGCGTGGCAATTATAATTAGCAACAACTAATAATAATTGGAGTAAATTTCTACTGAAATTGTTCAACAGAAGTAATATGTGTTAATTAGCAATATTAGTTAAATTAATACACGTGTTTATTGTAGGAAAAGTAATTAACGCTTCCGGATGAAGTGAAGTCAAATCTATTCATTTCATGTTATACTTGATATAAATGAGGTTTCATTTACAAGTAAATAGGTGATGCAAATGAGATTTTGAAGAGTCGAATTTCAAAATGATTGAGTGTGGAAGATAATTTGAAGAGTTGGTTTCCTAAGGAAGTGTATCAAGGCAATAACCCATGTTAAGTTTACGGAGGACGTTAAATTAAAATTCTCTGTCACATAATTTGTACTATTGGGTCATTTTGAAATTCATGTAACTAAAATAACTACCCAGTGTCTTCATAATTGCAAGACATGCTAGCTGTCGTGCATCGATAGATAAATAAAAGCTGGCAAATACTGGAACGGTTGATTATAAAATAAAGAAAGGATGATAAAAGAAAGAAAGAAAGGGGCAGATGATGCGTCAGAAGTTTCGTTTAGCATATAACACCACTCCAATCTATCACACCATCCATTGAAGCCAAAGAGCCCTACTTATGCGCTTTATCAGCATTATTAATTGATATATAATAGTTTATACAATGTACATGCATACTGATATACAATACATTCAGGAATGTTGTAATGTTAGCCTTCTATTTACTACTTTAAATGTAGGGAAAATCCCGTTTATCGTTACAACCTATCAATTACAAGCCTTACTTCTTTTCTTAAGTTCTTTATTCATGAAATGATTATGAAGCAAAACCAACTTGGACGTTTTCAATGTTTTCATTCATCTATACTAAGTCAATTCAGGGTTTATATTTTGAATTCAAGCCCGTGGTTGTAGGCGTAATAGAAACATTAATTAAATGGGATGGTGCAATTTCAACTAAAATTAGAAACAATTTCTGAACACGTCATATCGTCACGACCACCACCACTATCATCATCATCATCAGCATCATAATCATCATCATCACCACCTCCTGTAATTGCCTGGCTCTGTTAAGAGTATACTCGAAGTCGGATGCATAGATATGTAATGATTAGATGCCAGCATGCGGGTGTGCTAGGTTAACTGTAAACTATGTATGTACATGTATTGTAGAGTTTTATCGTTGTTACCGCATAATCCATATGACTAACGCCCTCAGAAAGTTTTGTTATTTTAAGTTTTCGGGGTTTCCAGAGAAACCGTCTGGTTCCTTAACATGCCCGAAGTACAGCATCGATATTTTAGGTCTCATGTTAATGGGGGAGCGGGGGATCGAACCTGCAATCCCTGGATTACAAGTCCTGGCTTTAACCACTGGATCACTAATATGCCCCTAACTGTAAAACAAACTGAGACAACTTAAGACGGTCTTCTTTTTAAACCTTCCTTTCAAATTTCCTGCATTTTTTTCAAGTACTTTCAAAAATATATTTGTATTACAGTTGTTACAACAGAGGTCAAAATTGCCGCCTTTCAAGAAACATATTTTTAGGATTTCTCGCTCGTTTCAACAGTATTTCAACTAATAACAGGCGGACACTTAACCTAGCCCTCGTTTCTGAGAATAAACAGTACTAAAGCCCTAGTTATCTGTAAGAAAATGCTAACTTTCATAAGAGAATGGTCGTAACGGAGCTCGAGTCTGTGACCTTCGGTCAGTAATTTTGTGTAAGCGACTCTAACCACTCGGCCACGAATGTAATATCACGGTCTTACATGTGCCGTAGTGCTAGCCAGGAACTTTTAAGTATTCCTAAGTGAAATAGACTGTACTAATTGATTAATTCATGTATACTATTTGACTAGTTCCGATCGGATGTTAATGACATGCATCGTAGACACGTGTATGTATTTAATTAGTCGTAATAAGATCATTAAAACTGAAATATTCAAAGGAAGACGAATTGAAACAGTACTAATTGTTTCCCCCGTTATTACAAATTTTATAATTAGCACACGCCTTAATTATTTCATAATTATTGTCGCGCTTCACGCGGATATTGTCACCACGTGATTGAAACGCAACCTCGTGATTATACACCGGAACGGAATATATAAAACAGCTCCTGTAGAAGTTTTGGACATCAAATGTTTTTGATAAATGTTCAGCTAATTATATATTTTGTAGACATATCTTTTACTTTTGATTTTATAGCATTCGATCTGTACTAAGCTTTTCAACTTAAAGGTAAGTCTTCTTTTGTATAATTACCTTAAGCATATAACTGTCTGCTTTTCTTTAATACCAATTTAAAATATTCATTCTTTTGTTTTACGTAATTATATGTAAAAAAAAGAGGCAGCATTCATTGGCAGACAGCTCCGACTGTAGGCATATACTTTTACAGTGACATAAGTCGCATCACAAAGCAAGGGTCATAAAGATAGTTAAAATCAAAGCCCTGAAAGTGCTGGTGGGACAATTTCGTCTATCGTCCAGAATAAAAGTAAAATTTCAATGGAAAAATAAATTACCAGTTTTAATCAGACACCACATCGCTTATCTTTCTCTGATAATGGCGCTATTCAGTCTGCTATCATTTTATTACATACGTTATTTTGTAAATATATTTCGTTGTTATCCGAATGTCTGAAAGAAGTGTATTTGACGATATCTTTAGGGCATATAGAACGCAAAAGCTCTAGACCCAGTTCTTTAGTCAATATTTCTTATTGCTGTTTTCAGATGAAGGAAAGGACAACTGTCACGATCATTGCGGATGGAAAAGATATGCAGTTCGATATTTCCAGAAGCGCAACTTGTGATGACGTCATTACAAAGGTGACGGATCAAGCATTACTTCCTAATAGCACAAAGTCTAACGCTGTTTTTGAGTCTGCAGGCAGTGAACAGAAAATGCTTTCAGGACACACGAAAATTCTGAAACAGTGCCGTTCATGGGGCAGTTGCAAACAGAATTTCACGCTTGATATGAAGGCATTTGTAAAAAGCAAATCAAAGATGACGTTGCTTTCACGAGCCAAAACGAAACTTCGGCGTTTGGGATGCCAAATAATGAAACGCACAGTGAAGGTCGGTCAGAAATATGAAGCTGACTTTCATGAAGACCTTAATGCAAATGCTGCTGACAAGGGTAAACATATTTGTGACAAAACCATCCCAATTCTTGGAAAATCTGCAAACACAAGACCCCTACCTACAGGTCACGGAAAGAAAGAACTATTAGAAAGATATCTTACTGATGCAGTAGAATACCATTCTTTCGACGATGTTTATAATGACGGCGATCTTGCGTCTAAAGCAACGGATGAAGGAAGTGAAAATGATTCTTTTATGGAATCACAACTTCCGGAAAGAACACGTGGCGACGGCGAAGAGAATACGAGTTACTCTCAAATAGCTGAGCACGAAAATGTTATGAACTTGGGATTTATCAATGAAATATCTGAGCACGAAAATTTTATGAATATGGGATTTTTAAGATTTGACCATCGTACTGAAACTATGTCTTTTAGTCTAAGGGATGAGTTAAACGAATGTGTAATATATTATGATGGTGACACAGATTCAAATGAAGCAACAAATTCGTCCGAGGAAGACAGTGATTATGATAGTCTTTGTGAATTAGAAAGGAACGTTTTAGAAAATAATTCTCAAATCACCTATTCGAATACGACCGAAATCGAAAGAGTATGCAGCAATGTTGACCTGAATTCTAGAATAACCGAAGACATTATTTTGGAAAACCTTATGCATACGTTTGTAAACGGTGAGATTGGTGATAATGATGATGATACTAATGGTGATGATTATAGTGATGAAGGAATAAGCTCTGTAGACAGTGATTTCGACTGAACTCTAAAAGAGCTAATTGGGCTGATAAAATTTGTATTGTAGGTAATGAACGAATTTCATATACAAAGACTTTGAAAATTGACATTTTATTATGATTTTTCATTCCTTATCGTAATTATTGCATCTTAATTCTTACCTAGAATTATGTAATGCTGTAACTACATGTACATATGATTTATGTGACACATATAATGTGCTATTACTTGTTATATGTTAATTATGGAGATGTTATTGTTACTATTAAATCAGTATAATCCACTACCTTTCCACTTTTACTTGTCATTGCACTTTCTATTGCAGAAACTTAACAGACGTTTCATTTTATTGTGCTTTTTATAAGTTTTAAAGTCTCGGGAGCACCATTACAAGCAGCTCTTACTTTACAAAGAAAAAATTCTTAACGACCGAAATGACCTTTATTTGTATCAAAATATTCCTACAAGTACATGTGAGAAATATAGCGCAGTATTTTTTTCAATGATATTGCACAAAATAAGAAAGGCTTTCTGGAAACTACTTTTCATGAAGAAACGACATTAAATAAGAAGAATACGAAAGAAATGCATTATGTCAACATTGTTTTAGAGTGAATAGAACATGCCTTCTATCATTATCCTATTAGTAAATTAATTTTACTATATCAGTAAATTCAAAGTGATCATAGGACCTTAAGGAGCAAATTCCAAAATGCATCTGTAATGCAGTTATAGCAGTTTAATAATTCAACTAATTATGGAAAATGCTGCAACATTGAAATAATACATCGATCGCCTATCGCTCAATCGGAACGACTCGGGCAAAATGATGCGTATCACGTTCTGCTCCGGAATCATTTAGATGTAATATTATTTTATTGTACAGGTTACATATACTATGTAGAAACGCATGCAAAATATGCATACAGTAACTATAACAAATGGATCGAGCCACGAGTTATCACAATATCAGAAACGGCCCTCTCCAAAAGACATCAGATTTTAAGTAATCGACAGCCGTATCGCTTAAACATCTTTACAATGCTCCGGAATCTCGTTATTTAATCTCATAAACATAGCTGCAAATATTTCAGAATCTGTCATATACAGAACAACGAAACATACACTGTAATAAATATGAATGCAGAGTTATCTAAATCAAAGGACCTACTTACTTTCTTGTATCAGGTTTGTAAATCGCCGGATGTTCTTCCGCAGTACATCCAAATATAGTCTCTATTAACATATAGTGAAACTACATAGAAAATAGATTTAATATAAGATATTGGTAACAGAAGGCAACTCTTTACAGTCGCCAATCACAATGTTATGTAATTTGACTGTAAAAGGCTAATTAAGGTGGTTCAATTTCAAAACTATTTACTTTCACATTGAAAAAAGACAAAATGAACCATTTCTATCAGTCTGTTTAATTTTGAAGTGACAGCGCTATGCTACTGATTGATGTTTTGATGTAACATTCATCACTGTTAACGATACTGCAACATTAATGTATTTTACCAACTCTTTTGCAAAGCTCTGGGAGCTATTACCAGATAATTTTCATGATGTTTTATCAGTTTTTCGTCATAGATGAAGAAAGCATCAAGATCTTTGGGCGATATTTCAAGGAGCACAACTTGTGATGACATCATCAAAATGGCGACCAAATTATATCTTCTCAGTATCAAATGAATTGCGTTAATGTTTTTGATTTCTTGCAAAAAAAATGCACATAAAACTGGAATCTGGTATGCATTTGGGAAAAAGTAGTCAAAACTTAGAAGGAAAATAGAGATTTTGTGAAACCAAACCCAAAACAGCATCGTTGTCGCTAATCTTTTAGACGTTTGCATATATGTTTATCGTGCAAGCCTCGGTGTTCTGGTAGTTAATGATTTCACTTTTCAATCCAGAGAACCCGTCGGCTCGTACGAAATGTTTCCTTTTGGAAAACAAGAGACACGTTGACGTTTCACGTGCCATAGTTCATCCAATAGTCTGTAAATGCTAACTAATGTTGAAAGTTACTGGCCATTTCTCTCATAAGTCGTTGGCTTGCTATGGCGCCGTACTGTACATGTTCGAACCCCGGTTAAGTTGTTTTGAATGAGCCCAGAATGAACCAAAATCTGTTCTAAAATAATAAATGAATTTATGAAAAATGAGTAAATAAATAAATAAAATAATAATTTTCCTTTTCTTTTTTTCTTTACATATGTCTTGAGGTCACTGGCTTGCATCACACTATAATTAGAGTGTCTGACTATACGAATCCTGCACTTCAATTAGTTTATAGCAATTCTGCTTTCAGAGATATATAATAATGCAATGTTCAAATTCCATTACAGATGTCTGTCTCTTTGTATATTAAATAACAAACTAGCAACATGATGTACAGACAAAATAGTTAGACACGTAAAATTATACAGCACTGCACAGACTGAAAAACTACGGAAGCAGACAAGTAACATATCCCCTTCAAGTCCTTGGTGGCCTCAGTGGTATAGTAGTTGCGGTGTTGGCATTATAGTGATCCAGATGACCCGAGTTCGTTCCTCGGTTTGGCAAGACCATTGCATGGATGCCAACATTCGCTGGCGCTACGCCCCTAGTGTAGTATGAACGGAATGTGGACCAGGGGTTTGATGAATGGAAAAACGCACGATGCCACATATGCCTTAGTGCACTTAGTTGTAAATTGGTACCAGTATTAAAAATAACAGGTTACATCGTAGGTGATGTCTTAAAAGATATTCGTTCCTCAACCGAATTATATAAAGTTAGTATAATCAAGCAAATAGTACTGTAAATTTCCTTTATTAATCCGAGAGTTTTATTGTCGCGAATGAAGCACTTTGCGAATTCATCAGACTCGCTAAAATAGCTAACAAACAATGATTATATATATAACAGTACTCGCTGGCGAATTCAAAAACTCGCGAATAAATACAAAATTGGAAAATCGCGAAATAAACAGCAGCTCGCGAATGTATTTTGACGTTTACAGTAAACCTCACGCGGTGATTCGGTTGTGTGAAACCATTTTGGGCATTTCTTTTTTGTTTCATTGTGATAACCGAAACAACGTCGTGCTTTTAGTATGTAAACTTAAGACGAAATCATGCCCTTTATGCTTCCGTATCAACGCAGTTGCATGCGATGAATCTAAATGTAATTCCAGCTGTACGACAGAGAAAACAATTACTGACTGATTCATGCGCGGTGTACAATAATTACGATTTTGTCTGTGTGCACGATTTATTGTAGTAGCCTGATATGATAAGAAAAGCAGCTTTAATGGAATAAATATGTCGCTTAGCCAAAACAACAATAGATGCACGAAAAAGCCTGGACAATACACCCGTTACTATAAGTCAAATCAAAATCCTTTTATTCAATCACTTCATAGTGTACATGAATATGAGTAACATATATACAAATATTTTTATGAGGTTCTTAACTGGTAAAACGAAGATTGTAACTACATGCACGAAATGCACTTCTATTATACACATTCAACAATTAAATAGTATTGTGAAGTCACATTACGCTCGTATATTAAGAATACTTGCTTACAATAGCAAAGTATACATTTAATAAATTTACACAACTCGGTATACCCTTTTTTGTTATTACCGT